>JAJIYU010009850.1:0-16621 GCA_030144865.1 Tinospora cordifolia | reverse complement strand
TCAATCAAAAGTAGCAGAGGAAAAGCAATCAAGCACCAGCAACACAACAACAGCATGAGATCAAAAAGGAAAGTGAAACGAAAAAGGAGAGAGAGAGAGAGAGAGAGAGAGGGGAAAGAGCTTAACAAGGAGGGCGCAGTCGATGGCTTCCTTCTGCATGTCGTCTTTCATGTCGGCACTCTTGACCACCACTTTCTTCGTTACCGCAGGTGCTGCAGAAGTTCGTTTCTCATCCGATGAAGCTTTGAGGTAGAGAGTTGCACCTCCGCTCCTCTTCGTCTCCTCCGTCATCTCGCCCCCTACTTCCTTTCTCCGCTCTGTTTCTTTCCTTGTGAGAACCTGTGGCTTTTCTTTGGCTTATTCGCAGGTGACACGACTTGAACATTTATTTTAGATTTACTGCACTGCTTGCTTTTTCAGTCTTTCCCACAAGTCTATAAGACTATAACGTTTTTCTTTCAAAACAAATTTTTTAAGAAAAAGAAGAATTATTTGAGCCAAAAACCCTAAGCATTACGTCGTTTCAAAAATTGAAATCATAACGTTTAGAACTCCATACTGCGTGACCGTGTAATTTCTCAAATAAAATTTATGTTATTTCATGTACTGCCTGAAACGAAATCTTTTGAATTTCTAGAGAATGTCAGGTAGGATGCATTTCTTCGAATGGTGGGCAAGCTCTTATTTAATAATGTCATCTGATTTTTACGGTTACGTGCCAGAGGTGTGAACAGGCTTGCTTTAATAACTTTTTTAAATGCTTCTCCGGGGCTTCAGTTCCCTTTCTTGATTTGCGAATATTGATTTTTAGGATAATAGATTTAATAAATTGGAAGAAACAGAAGAAATTGCTCTAGCATCTCAGGCCAAATGTTGGGGACTTGTCTTAGATGTGCCATAGGATGGGTAAAATGGTCATGGGATTTACATAATCGATTATCTAAATACACTTTTTTGTCCAACTAGTTAAATCTTCCCGTTGCCTTGTTTGCCTTATAGCTTTAATCCCTCTTGTGCTAATAATTTTATTATGTTCCCACACTTGAATAGCTTAAGTAGTTATAGCCTGAGTGTTCAGTAAAAAATTAAAAATTAAAATTTTTAGATGAATCATCGCTTACTTTGACCCGTAACTATAATATTTGTACTTGAAATTAATTTCACCCTTGAAAGTTTGAACCATAAAGAAAAAGGGTCAATGCCCTACTTAGTTTTCAAATTTCAAACAAAGAAAACAAAAGGATGAGAGGAAACTTTCAAAATCAGCCTTACCTCATCTCTCCACATTTTTTTTCTTTTTCCTTATTCATCATGCTTTTCTGAGGAAAAAGTGAAGACCATCAGGTGATGTATCAATTCCATTGATGAAATGGACGTGGTACTGCTCCAATTTAAAATATAAATTTAAACTATAAAATTAGCATCAACTTTATAATCAGAACCAAAAGAAAATAGCATATTAATAACGTATGATCTGAAGAATGTCCATTTTACCTATGTTTCCTCATCTGAATCCTGCACAACCTTGTTCATCTTAACCCTCTTGTTCCTTAAACTGATATTCTCGCTGTCGGATCCGGAGGCTTCCTCATCACCTACAATGTTATTGGACTCTGGTGAAACAACTTTCTCAGATTCATTTCCTTCCTCAACTTCAGAATCTCTGCATGAGTCTTCATGGGATGCAGTAGATTTAACCGGGCTAAGATCACGATCACGATCATGTTCGCGTTCCTCTTCATTCACATTCATCTTCTTGGCATCAAATATCTTGAAGTCTCTGGCAGTACTGCGCTTGGCATGTCTCAATAAATTAATCTTCGTCAACTTGCTTAGTTGGATGAGGTACTTCTCATAGTCCTCTATTTGGAATATCAGATCAGGAATGCATCGGTTCTCTCTTTTGATCTTATTGACAATGCCTTTGGTCCGGGCATTTTCTTGTTGATTCTGCAAGAAACGGGTTCTTATACAAATGTTCACTTGAACACTAAATTCACCGTGGAAAAATGTATAAGAATGTTCAAGAACCACATACCCTTTGCATCAGAGCAACAAAGTTGTACAGAGGAGCTGTGAGACTTCTGCAAGTTGTCTCTGCAAGCTTCTGAAACTTGATACCAGGTAAAATCTGTTTGCAACCTTTTGGAGCTATACGAAGCTTAGTCATGAGAGCCAACTGCTTGTAAAATCTTGCAGTCAATCTCAACAACTGTTCAGCTTGAAGTTCTGCATGTCAAACACTGTGTATTAAGTTTCATGGTAATCGACCGCATGTAATTTGATACAAGAAAAAACTCAACCTTTAAGGTTCATGTGAGCAAAATGTGAGATTAAGTTCACTAGAACTTCTGATCTTGTGTGGAGTGTATCTTCCAAAATAGTAGCTCCAGAAGGCATCTCTCCAAAATTTCCTTGAGGAACAGAGAATGATTTCAGTTTTGATATGCTCCAACCAATTTCAGCAATTACTGATTCACTCATTTGCAGTAAAGTAGAAGCGATTGCTTTTGCTGTTGAACAGTTTATGATTGCAAAAGCTTCAGACTTCTCTATTGGATCAGTTTCTTCTGATCCTATGACCTTCAGGAGCTCTGAAGCCATGTCTCTTGCCACCACTAGATCGTTTGGAGCAGCAGTTAAACTTGTGGCAATTGCCATTATCCCTTTTGCAGCCTTTGGGCATTCAATTGTTCTACTTCTGCAAAGATTTGTAGCCCAGGATCCAAACGGATCTCTTAGGTTGCTCGGCAATCTATTCCCATAAAGTAGTATCATCTCTGAGACAACCTGGAAAGGAAACTACATTTAAAATGTCCAGCAGCTGTACACAAATTGATATCACAATAATAACTCTCAGTAGCTATGAAAATAACACAGCATGCTTTTACCTCAGATTCTCGATAGAATGAAAGATCAAGAAGCTCAGATAGCAAATGTTTGAGTCTCGTTTCCAAGAAAATTAGTGCATATTTTGTATCTTGATCTCTGATCCCAAAGGCTAGATCATCTTCAGCTCCGCTCACTGCACCACCTGTCCCATTACCTAAATTAAGCTCAAATGATGGTGTTGATACCAAATCCTCAACCAGCCCACTCAAATGAGGAGAGTGCAAACTCAAAATAATTAGTTCTTTCAAGCAAATCAAGGATAAGAAAATCAGTTCCCTTTTCTCTTCTGCAACTTTATTACCCTTGGACGTTTTTTTCTTTTGCTCCGTCTCTTTCATTGTCCCTGACTTCAGCAACCATAACAATTTTAGCAATGACGGTCCAAGTGACTTCAGATTACCATATACTAAGGGCTTTAAAGGATCATCCATTGCCCTGTTCGGGAATGTTTTTATTTGAAGAAGCGAAGCTTTTAGTGCAAAACTTATCAAATTAGAGCAGCACCTTAAGGTCTTATCTGACGACAGTTGGCTTTGCTTGGATGATTGATTGGCAGTTTGGGAATTGATGACATTAGAACTACTAGTGGCATATAATTTCATAGCCACAAGCAATATTTGGAGGATGCTTGATGTTGCCAATAAAGGTGTTGTTGCTTGATTAAATTTTGAGGCCCCAATAGGAAGGCACTCCTTGCTGTTATGATCACCCTGGTCCTGTATGTCAGTGGTTCTTGGAGCCCCTCTTTTGATAGCATTGCCCTGTTTAGTTGTGGATGCATCCTTTTCCAAAGAGCCATGCAAATCAATGAATTCAATAAGTTCCTTTTCAAGCTCTTCCACTCTCAAATCTTGTGCTTTCTCATGTTCTGCTGCAATCATATTTAACAAAACCTCAATAATTCCCAATAAAACTGAAGCACAATAATTATTCTTCTCTGGTTCCGTGGATTGATGGCTTGAATCCTGGCACAGCTGTAGAATGTCTGCTACCACATGCCAAGGAACATACAATTTCAAAGCAGATTTTTGATAACAAAATCCTAGCATCAGAACTCAGTTGTGCAGAACCTATTTTAAGTAACACGTGAAGAATATCTGATATCATTATTAAAAAAATGTTAACATAAGGCCATATTTGGTTTATAATTCGGACACGGTTTTCTATTATAGCATTTTCAATGCACCAAGAAGATCTCTAGATGATTTGCTTTGTCTTGATGAGGCAGAGCCTAGGCAAAGCCTAGACGAGGCCTAGATGATAGAAAAATATTTATTTACATGTCCCTAGATAATTAATTATTTATTTATTTATTATTCCCTTAACAATTCATATATAAATATTATATATATCAAATTGTACAT
The DNA here is from genome assembly GCA_030144865.1 of Tinospora cordifolia. Classification (NCBI taxonomy): domain Eukaryota; kingdom Viridiplantae; phylum Streptophyta; class Magnoliopsida; order Ranunculales; family Menispermaceae; genus Tinospora; species Tinospora cordifolia. The sequence continues at coordinate 12,365 of JAJIYU010009850.1, read as the reverse complement.
TTTATAATAAATGTTAATTTTTCATGAAATGATGAACAATTCATATTAAATTAAAAGTATGTGTACAAAACACTAATTCATACCACAGTAACATTCTTCAAGAGCCTTGATTAAATTGAAAGTCTTTTCTTGTGTAAAACAAAATAAATATTGCACAACAAATAGCTCACTGGAAAGCTGTTGGAGGTCGCTGGAAATATCAATGATATTTCTTGGTCGGGGCAAATGGAAAAATAGGCCTAGGGAGAGAAAGGTCTGAAGATCTACTGTTGAAAGGGGGCAAGGTTGTTTTTGAAGCTTTCTTTAAATTGGAGAGAAACCCCTAACTTTTTAAATATTTCTATAGCCCCCTATTGCTTGCGTAGCATTTTGCCTATGCATTTTTCCCTAAAATGCCTAGGTGATGCCTTGATTTTTCTATAATCAAAAACTGGAAACCTGAAGAAGTGCTTGGTTGATTGAAATCCAAAAATAGTTTCTTGAAATGGACAAAGAAACTGTGTTCTCAAAAAATGACACGTTTCTGAGTTTTAACTTTTTGAGTTGTATTCTAGTTCTCGTATCACAAACCAACGCAGCCTAACATGCACCAAGAAATGGCAATGTTTACCAAATAACAGTGTTTGGTTTGTAATTAGATATTGGGATATGACCCAAAGGCAAAATTTCGAAAACAACAATATATCATTTACATGAAAAGCCTATTTTTTCTATTTAAGATTTGAGAACAATTGTTTCTTAAAATTGATGAACATAACACCTATTATTTGTTTTTCGCTTTCCAAATGAAAAAACTGCAACAGAATCACGAACCAAATAGATAAATGTTCTGTCCAATGTTATTCCATATATTACCTAGTTCAAATGATCTATGCGAACTCTTAATTATGAAGTTTTGCAATTGAGAAAAAAGAAAGAAAAGAAAAGAAAAAGAAGTTAAACAATCTCACAAGATTTTTCCTAGCCCAAGGATGCATAAGAAAAAGAAAATACCATAAATTAAATAAAAACTATTGAGCTGGTGAGGTCGCTAACCTTCTAGTTTTTTGTTCCTCATAAGCTTTCGTATTTTTGACACTGCATTGGCAAATGTTTCACCAGATGAAACTCTTTCTGCACACTGCAGTTAAGTGAATCCATAAGTAGATGCCAAAATCATTTCTAGCATTGACAGTCAAACTCCATTCAGTTCAACAATTGCAATACCTCATTCTCTTGTGTAAGTGAGAAACCAAAGCATGCCAGTGAGTACTCAGAATGGTTATCACTTTTATCGTGCGGCTGGAGGAGAAGAATCCATGATATACAGGATAGGAAGCAATCCAAGGGTTCCTCAAGAAAAATTTTGCCACATTCTTTTCTAAAACAACAGCTAAGATTGAGATGGGCATCTTCATCCTGTGGAGTGTGGACAACATGTTTAAATGTCAACTACATATCTAGTGCAAGAATGACTAAACCGAAATTTGTTAGGAAATTCAATATAGAGTTCAACCGAAAATAGCAAGCAATTTTTCTCCTTTAATTAAAAATACTACAACAAATTCAGTGAACTTCAACAAATTACTTCCCTTCTTTTACCATCAAAGTGGGAAGTGGTTGTAAAATCAAAGTTACAAAAATTCACTTAAATAATTCGACAAAATTCAAGAAATTTAAAAATGTTTGATAAAATTTTCATTTTTAATTAAAAATGCAAAAATTTGACTAAAATTTTGATAAAATTAGATGAAATTCAACATCAAAGTAAAAGAAAATTTATTTTATTTATGGAAGACAAGAAATACTAATAATTATATATTATTTTCTACTACATCAACTAACATAGCAATATAAATTCTAAAATTTTAACAAGCTAATGAATTATAAATTATTTGTTGTGCTTTACCAAAAAGATTAGAAAAGAAACAAATAAATAAATAAAGTTGAAATAAAATAAAAGCTGAAAAATAAATTGAAATTATTCTCAAAGCAATGTTCTTTTAATTATCTTCATAAGACAAGATTGAAAAAATACACTTAAATAATAAATTAATAAATTAAGCTAAGCATGGTAGAAACTAAACAAAGTATGGATCGAGAAACAAGATACCACAAAATTAAATATCAAAACAAAGAAAAAGGAAGATAAACCAAATATCATGATTTCACATTCATCATCTCAATAGGATTAGTTTTGTGCAATGAGAGTTAAACATTGTGAATGTAAAAATCATGCCTCAAGTCATTATATTTGTACTTTTATATATCAAAAGTGTCTATTTTAAGTTCGTTATCATATCTAATGGTAATGATGTATATTTCAATACTTACAAAAAATTCTTTGACTTTTCTAAGTTTTTGAATTTTTAAAAAATTCTCCAAGGCTTCTCAACCTTCTTTGAATTAATTCAAATTTTCTAAGATCAAAGTTTAGGGAGAAATCAAAGTTGTGAACCGCACATATGAGCTGGCATGGAAGCAGATTGAGCTATTAGCTTACATAGCAAAAGCAAAATAAATCTTCACAACAAAGAATTACTTGGTGTTTGTATGAACTATGGTATTTGAGGCTAACCAGAAGACTAGGTAATTCTTTTAAACAAATGCATCTAATGATGCTAATGTATCAATAGGATTAATAAACAAGTAGCCAGAACAAATACCTCATTGTAAAAGCGACGAAAGTGAGGCAGAAGCAAATCAAATACAGGCCCAGCAAGCGATGGATCTGCTAAGACAAATTTAATAAGGCCCTGGTACACTATCTCTTTCACTTTTGCCTGCTTACAATAACCCTACTAAATTAAGAAATATTGGTCCATATGAAGAAATCAGAAATAACATGTAATTTGACTCGTTGAATGATTTACACCTGCTGAGAAAGACATCTCTGCAGTAAGCCACTAAGTTCCTGAAAGAGACCTGCCCCGATCCCACATGATACTTCAGCTTGCTGGCTGCTACTAGCTTGGCTAGATGAATCTTGAAAAGAATTTATCCCATCTCTCTTGGACAATTTTCCAACCAAAATTAGGTTAATAATGGCATTAGTGGCAGCAAGACGAACAGTATCTTCCCGCCTAAACAGAGCCTTCCGCAAGACCAAAATTGTATAGTCCTGCATTGCTTACAGAAGAAACAAATGTTGTAATGGATCTGCCAATTAAAACGTAAGGAGTGCTTTATAATTTTAGATTCAAAATCATCGTATATAAGATCTCATGTCACAACCATAACTTCAAGTGGTGCACCAATGAAATATTTAAGATTCAGTCCAAAAAAAGAGAAACAGGGAGAAAGAGGGGAGAGAGAGGGGGAGAGAGAGATCAAACAAACTTCTTGTATTTTAGGCCTCTATATCAATACGTTGCTTCTTGTGATTTTCCCTCCACAGTAGATTTTCTCGAATACTGCCAATTATGGGTTCATATTTTGTATTGAATTGTATGCCATGGTAAAGACAAACAATTTTTCCCTTCTCTTGCCCTTTCACTTATAGTCAAAGACGCAAATGAGATATATGTTGGCAAAGGCTAAACAAGGAAATATCCAATCATAACCGCCAATGGACAACTCTTTATCACTACCATTATCTTTTCTTCTTGAAACCTTGCACAAAAACCACGCTTTTAATATGTAGCATCTTTCTTTATTTTATTTCTCAAATCCACATAAGTAGAAGTCAATCTCAGAACCCCCAACTTATTATTGCATAGAGTACAAAATATTAATCCGGGAGCTATGAAGGTTAAAAATCTCTCGTAATTGGCTTGTATCTAAAAGCAAATACCTGAAGGCCACGGTTGAATTTGATGAGAGGTAGCAGGGCAGTAACAAGAGAACTGGCAGTCTTTTCAGGCATGAAACTAAAGTAGTCCAGCATCTCCTTCAGCAGTGCAGCATGTTCCAACACAGGATAAGGATAGCATCGAACCAGACAACCAAGCAACCTGAATTGAAGATAAAGTGAGAAACAATTAAATTAACATGTAGCTTTAGACACAATTAAATTATCATGTAGCATTAAAAGAGAGTAAAATTAATCCAAGTAGGATTAAATTGCACTTACTTGATAATGGATAGGCTGTGCTGAGGCTTAGAGAGGATAAAAGCTTTGCACTGCTCAATGATCTGCAATTCATTAAAACTATTAAAATAGCATTTATGTCTAAACTGCCTTTGATAAATAGAAATCCATGAAGTTATGCATCAGCCTAAAACTTGGGAAGAAAATTATAAAAGCTACATACAACTTGCAGATATTCATGATGCTTCCTTTTACATAGAAGACCAAAGTACCACATATCAGCTAAAAATGTCAAATTGCCTTCGACAATTGTCAATAAAAGATATACCTAGTACATGAGGCTCCCATCTTGGAGAAAATTTATTTCCAAATTTGAACCCCTAACATCTAGGTCATAATGGAATAACTTTAACTATTGCAACGAGGCCATGCTTTCATAGAGTCAAATTCACAACCATTGAAATAAAATATCCATTACAATATAAGTTATACACACACATACCACATTTCTAGCCATTTCATGAGCATCAAATACAGTTTTCAGTATTTGGACACCAAGTTCCTCAATTCCCATCAAACCGTCAAAATCGGCAACTTCCTCGCCAGTTTCCCTCTCAACTGATTCTAGCAAAACAAATCCAAATTGGACAATGCTTGGTACAATATGCTCCCCTCCGTAATTGTTCTCATTAATCTGCATGCAAACAGAGAAATCACATAAATTAACTGTATTGCATTGGATTCCTTTTCAGTGTGCTCAAATTGCAGTACTATGCTTCAAGGAAAATATGATGCACCAACCATAACTTCGGACATAATATATTTTCTGGTTGTAATGCAATCAACCAGTATCAACCACATATTTTCATACATCTCACAGCCTCATACACTACATGAAAATGGACGCCAACATCTTGGACTACCAATGCCCTCAATTCTTAACCAATAGTACAGGATAATCACCTTCTCCTGTGCTGCAGCATATATAAGGAAGCTCCACTAAAAGAAAGGAATATGGTAAGGAAAAAGAAGAAAAAGAGAATTACAGATTTTATCACTGCCTGCTCTATTCTTTTAACAGTTTGCAGGCATTCTTCCTTCAAAGCATCCGGCAGCCATTTACAGTTTCTGCATGTGAGAAAAGAATTACAAGCAAAACAAATAGTAAAGCCAATAGCATTCCTGAACCAGATTTCCATTCTTCAAGCAAGCAAGGTGAACCAAAAATCATGCTTAAAAAGCTTGTATTGCACAACGTCATTGAACAAATCCAATAGTCAATAATTCTTATTTTTTGTTGTTGTCATCAAGCTTTTAAATATATTTTAGACAGAAAACGCAGCAATTTAAAAATAGAATGGCATACATTATTTCTAAACTCTACCTTGCATGTTTGTATTCTCGATATGATGCAACTACAGCTGTTTTCAGAACCCCAATGGCGCTTTCACTGAACCTGCGGACCCTGGCAACAGACAGTAGAACCAGAACCATAAAACGATTAAAGACACCATAATCCGACCTAGCAAGCCCCAGCACATCCTGTCCCAATGAAGGATCCTGCTTGACCGCGAAATTAACATGAAGCAACACTGTTCCTTCAACCTGCTTAACAGTGGAAGCCATTTTCCCCGAGAATTTCGTTCCAAAAAACCTTATAATCCCCTCAACCACATCCCTCTTCCCAAACCCCTTCGACGCCAAAAGCAGCAGCTGATAAACAAGAGACGGCAAATCCTGCAAATCTACTATCTTCATTCCATCAAAAACCTTGCTCAAAAACCCCCTTGATCTCCCCTTATCCAGAAATTCTAGCTCGCGAATCAAAGAAACGATCTTTACCAGCAAAACCTTGGACCAATCCGACTCTAGAACCCGATCAAGAACCGAGTCAACATACTCTCCGCCTCTCTCAACCTCGTCATCGGATCGAATCAACTCCAGTGATCTCGGAATGAGATCGAGCGGCTGCGCATCATCGGGACTTACAATCTGATCGAAACTAGAAACAATCAAGTCGACAACGGAGATTAGGTCGTTCTTCGGAAGCAATTCGAGGTGGATCGAGACGAGATTGACGGTCCTCAGTGAGTTCTGATCGTGAGGGATTTTGTGAGAGTCGAAGAAGAGGCGGACATACTGAAGGACAAAAGAAGAGAAGAGACGAGTCGGAAGCGTAGGGTTGTGATGAGACTGAGAGATGAGAGAAACGAGAGAAGCAAGGAATTCGGTAATGGAGAGAGGAGACGGGGACGTCGGTGCGCAGGACAAGGGTTGGTTGTGGGCAAGGCGCACGATATCTTCGTCGGTTAAAGGCCGAAGAGGAATAGGAGTGTCGGAGTGACTAGCTTCTCCGCTGGACGACGCCATTGTTAATCCTTCTTCTTCTTACCGGTTTGGTCTGAATGAAACTGTAACGGCGGGGCTTGCTGGTTGGTTTAAAATGAGCGCGAGCCCGGGAAGTGGTTTTGGCGCGGGAGGGATGAGGGCATTTTCGGAACTATGAGAATTTCGGTTGGGCTTCTTGTGAATGGGTTTCATCAAACCCAACCTGAGATTTAGCTTGGTCCAATGAACACCAAAATCACTGCTAAAATCACTATTATTCTGAAAATTTGAGCAATGTGATATAAACCTTAATGTAACATATGCACTGCTCATTCATTCAATAACCTTAAATGTTACAATTGTATTAAAAAAAAAAAAGTAACAACAATCATTTAAGTTTTTTTTTCATTAAAAATGAATAATATTAAAATAATTGTTGCAACTGAATCATTCAAAACCACGGGATAAAATGACATATACTTCAAGATACGCATCACTCATTCATTTAATGATTATAAACATTACATGACCATTTTAGAACTTCTCTTTTAAAAATTGATGATGTTAAAATAACTACTATAGTTTCATTTTATTTGTAAATATTGCAATTAGTAGATGAAAAGGGTGCATGCTTCGAGATATGCAAAACCCATTGCTTTAAATTTGTCCTCGATAGCCTCAAGTTAGTTTGAAACAGGTCTTATTAAACACTTTTGAAAATATTTTTGTTTGTCCACGCCTTAAATTGTTGACCTCACGACAACTCTCAATGAAACGTTTATCTCGTAAAAATGCTTATGATTGTTCGTGCCCCGTGAACAACCTCAAATTAGTATTCAATAACCTTGATATGAGGCATTCCTTTGCCAATATGAATCAAGATACTAGCCATTATGATTTACAGGTTTTTTGAAAATAAACCTTTGCTTCGATTTTTCTAAAATGATAGTTTCTTGTGAGTCAATCAACCTCAAATTATGTATAGCCCACTAGAGTTGCTTCTCTATGTAAACAAGTTCCCTTGTAGCATGGCATGATAGGCTCCAGCTACCTGTCAACAAGGTTTGTTTGATTGGGTAAATTTAATGGTAGCCGCGAGTTCTGATGCTCGGTTGCTAATGGATTCAAGAATGGAGCCTAGAAAAAGAACACTTATCCCAGAAGACCTTGTTGTTGTGATTCATCCAATGTTGTTATAACCCAATCACAAGCCATTCACAAAAACATGTTTTTCTTACCCAATTAGATTCAAAGGCTAAGTAAACATACTGTCCTACAGCCAAACAAAGGAAGTGTACAATAATTTATACTGAAAAGAGCAGCAAATTCCACTGATCTAGCAACCTCACATTCAAACAAGGGCTAGAAAAATTTCTACATGGATTTCTTTTGTATATTTTGGCAACACCAATATAGTTATTACCATATTTCTAAAAGAAATGATGAATCTTTGGAGGCACTTCTACATTCCAAATAGAATCTCAAATACTTTCATGTTGTTCCTGTCACTTCCCATACCATGCAGCTTCTACCTATTCCCTTTATGTAATAAAGCTTAATTTGCAAATAAAAAGTTTATGAACCAATATGACATCTTAACTGAGTAATGCCTTACGATTGTAAACTATTTTTGGTCAAGAGTATCACTATCACCAATTAGAATAGCCACAGTTGCAACACTCTCTTGGGGAGAAAAAATGGACTATTAAGTCATAAGCAATACCTTAATCAACTAAATCTTCAACTGTAAAAGCAAAGGAAGAGGAGGAAGATAAGGCTTTAAACACTAGAGGGCAGCGAATCAATGGATTGATCTGCACAGTGGTGTCAATTACATTGCGTGACCTCTACCTCCAACAAAAACTATCGATTCTGTTACTATGCGCGTACCAAACCAACCATAGGACAATTATATCCTTAATGGAGTGCATAGAAATTAAAAATCATTGTAATACTTAGCCTTGAAACGTTTACTCACCAAGCAATTTTATTCAACAATAAGTTCCCAACTCTATTTAGCAAAGCCAAGTTAACATATTCAAGATTATTGAAACCATGGCTCCCAATCTTTTGTTGGAATAACTTCATGTAATTTCCCCTGTGGATATTTATCTTCCATTCTAATGGAGCCTACCAGTAGCTTACTAAGTAGGATAAAAACCTATTAAGAATACCTTTGGGGATCCTAAAGCATGACATGACATATATTGAAATTGTTTGCCCCATTGCTTCAAGGAGAGTTTCTTTGAGTTGAAGATAGAAGCTTTTCTTCCCATTCTGAAACATGCTTCAACAATTTTGATCATTAACTCCAGGAAAGCATGTTTCTTAATACTCTCAAATTTATGAATGCACCAGGGTATTGTTAAGTCTTAAGGCTAGACAGCATTGATAATTATTATGCTGGCAATCTTCTTTTCATTTCTAGACTAGTTGCTCTGATACTTTATCAAATGCTAAATGATACAACTGCGGTATCTCATTTAAATTTTAGGATTCCATTTGAGAGGCCTGGCAAAATGGAAGTGCAAAAAAATGAAATGCAAAATTATGAATTGGTAAAAGAAAAATGTTCAATCAAACCTTTCTCCATATGAAGTTCTAGACAATAAGGTAGAGCTTTCGTGCAAAAAATGGACAAGAATGGTTATAACAGTTTGCGATTCCCAAGCCCCCAAAAAAGAAAGATCACCATGTGGAGAAGAAGTCATTTACTTTCACCTAATATTTCACTAAAGAAATACATGTATGAATCCAATGATATCACTTATTAATTATGATGTCCCAACCTAGACATCATAACATGAACCAAACAATTTTATTACATGTAATCATAAGCTTAGTCATGTCTAATTTCTTGCTGGCTCATCCATCCATGTTCCTACTTCTATACTTCGTTCACTGTGATATGTAATGGGCTATAAGAATGTTATCCGTTGTTAACCTCCCTCGGATAAGGGTGTTTTGGGAGGATGATATCGACAAGTTAACATTAACCTACCAAAATCCTGAACCCAAGAACTTTGTAATAATTTTGGAAGAAACATTGCATAGGCTAATAGGTTGTGGATTTTCATTGTCGTAGAAGAGTCTATTTTTGGGATGAGCAAAATATATATGCAATTAATGTTTGGATCGAAGAACCCATGGCTGAAAATTCCAGATACTAAATGGCAAGACAGAGGTTCCTAATGGGTATGACAGAAATGAACTAACAATCCATCCAAGCTCGACGCTTTGTTTGGGTATATTGAAAATACAACATTGCGAATTTCCTCCTTTGTTACATCCCTGATCAATGCTTTAGCATCATCCTCCAATAAGCAATGTGGCATCTCCTTTAACACATTTAGATAACTCATAAAAAGGAATACGAGAGAATAGATTGCAAAAGTATAATAGTTCTTAGATTCCATATAACAGTTCCATCATAATATAATAGCTACATTGATAACTTTGATGCTATTCTGTTACAACATCGGTTGCTTTCTTACGTTTTGCTGTGACCGTCGATCTCCAACTAAGTCACCTTCGACTCATCAATCTACATTAGTTTTGAAGAATCCAATCTTTCATGTGCATTTTACATATTCTCTTCCTCTAACTTCTTAGATTTTAATTGTAGTTGAGATCCCAGATTGAAAAGATCTTGGGGAAGGATTATAAGACCAACTTCATCTATTTCCTTTCAGAGGTTGCCTTTGTGATGAGTACTAGACTCTGTGATTCCTCTTAGTTAATTATTTTCCTCTAGTGATGCTAAAAGCCATCTAATTTTGATGGTCTACAAAAGTTTACCAACCTACAGATCATGTTACACCTTTCACAGCCCTGTCATGCATCACCACTTTCCATTCGACACCCCACCCATCTACTCAGTGGACCTTCATCATCTGTTTTGAATCCATTGATAGGAGAAAGCCATACTTCTTGATGTCACTTTCTTGTCACGGTTGCCTGTTAAAGTAAACCAGCTATACTGGCTTCATTAGCCCTTCATTCTTCGACCAATTAATAACCATTTCTAACACTCAAGAATATTGTGTCTTCTCCAACCACATCCTGCTGCAATTTCGTGCCATATGCACTTCATCAAATCCTGAACTTGCTTGAGCACTGATAATTTCACTAGAGGTTAACTTCTTTGGTGGTTTCACTTGAACGTACTCATTCAACCCTGCTTGATCATCCTCCATTATTGAATCAGTTGAATTCTTAGGTACCTTACATATGATTTGTACTTCACCAAAAAGGACTCTTATAAATGGAATCATTGGCCTTTTGACCATTCCTCACATGCATTCCCTGTCTCGGAACATTAGTCAAGCATGTCATGGGTTATGTGCCCACATGCTGAATAGAATTTGGATAATTTCTCATATTTCAATACCACTCTCAGCATTCTTTCTCTATATCTAAGATTCAAATTCTGCAACAATGGAACCACTATACCAAGCATCACCCATATCCTGATGAATCTCTTTAGTTGTATTGCATATTGCTGGAACCCTTCCTCTACAACCAACATTGCACCCATTGGAGAGCCTAATTTCCTTGCTTCCCTTTCTCCTATACATTCCAACGGCAGACTGCTTGCATGGACCTAAATTAATATCAACTGTTTATTGTTTCAGAACAGAGAGGTGCTCACTAAAAAACCATGACCCATTTCTGCAATCGAATTGCATCAATGCTTGATTGAAGTAGAAAATCTAAAACGCATTTTTCATTCTTAGGGCAAGGCCTGTTGGTTTGATTCTATATGATTTTAGATATTATACTTAAAATGACACCCAAGTCGGAATTTTACATGATTAACTTGTTTATACTTCAATCCCCCAAACTTAACTAAATTTTTGCCTTAGATCAAAAACTCAATTGTTCATTACAATTGAATATCATATGATTTGTTACCATTATCTAAAGGAGTGATTAAGTTAAAAAAAAAACAAAAAAACTATTTGTGAGAAATACATGTTTGTACATGTTTTTCTTCGACATTAATGTCTTTTTATGGAGTCACCAACTTTTGTAAGATTTATTGGCTAGGTTGGCCTACCTCTTTATTATCCACATTGATATTGACATTTTATCATGGGCATTCTAACACTAGACAAGACATATAATTAAATGGGAAAATGCAACAAGAAATATTAAAACAACTTTATCCTAATTAATCGTGTAACAAGAAATACCAAAGCTAAATTCTTACTGAACCCAAACAAAATCTGAGATTGAGTTGAAAAAATTAGAACATAGCTCAAACCTAATTGCACTTCAACTTAATTTAACCCGACTTATACAAAATGACGTTCAATCAAGTTGGTTACTTAAGTTAAAAAGTGAACAAAAAAAAGGTAACACATTGTGATATTGGCTGGTATATGGAATGATGTGAGCAAGTCAAATGTGAATAAGATGATTTCTATAAATATCACTGTTCTTTTTCTTTCAAACAGTCTCATTTTATTATTTTTCTCTTCATCTTCTCCTTAGTTCTTTTCTAATTCAAAGAGAGATTTTATTTGTTCTCTCTTTGAGTGAAGAAAGAGTGTTGAAATTTGTTCTTCACAGTGATTTCTTTTGTATCTTGCCCATAAATGTTTCCTTCACATTGAGATTTTATCATGTTAAATCTTTGTGTCTCATTTATTTTTTAGTTTTTTCATTTTGTTCTTTGGTTATGTAATAATACACGCATCTTTCATTTCCTACAAAAAGATTAAAACGAATTAAACTACAATTACATTTGATATAAATTAAGAAGAGTTTTACTATATCAATATCTAAATTTGACAATATTTTCAAAGTACTTATAAACATTAAGATGATTTAAATAAGATTACGCTTGTCCATTATCATATCATAATATGATAAATATAAATTGAAAAGAACTTCATATATAAAAAAAAGTTTATAATAGTTGCATTTTAACCACAAACATAAATATAAATTTAAAAATAATTTAAAGTAGCATTAAGCTATTAATGAAATAAAATATTGAAAAGTTTGACTCACTTTGGAAGTT
>JAJIYU010009849.1:0-16620 GCA_030144865.1 Tinospora cordifolia | reverse complement strand
CAAGGCAATTAACTACCCTAATGATTTGCATGAGTGTAAAAGGGTAGAAGTTTTAAACTCTTGTATTGTTGAGGTGGTGGATGAATTGAGCTCTCAAGATGATTTGGTGGGATGTATCTCTCGTTCATTGTTTTTTCCTTAATCTATGATTGAAGATGAGAAGTTAATTGTGTTAGCTTTAAAAGCATGCCCACTGGAACTTAATAGTGTAGAAGCACAATTATTTGAAACTCATCAATCCAAAGAAGTTCGAGAGACTTTTAGGGCAATTGAGCTAAAATATCTTCCCAAGCATTTGAAGTATGCTTATGTGGATGCAACTCAATCATTTCTAGTTATTATTTCCTCTTCGTTGACCCCTACTTAAGAAGAGAAGTTGCTGAAAGTGCTGAAGGACCACAAAGCTGCTATAGGATGGACCATTGAAGATATCAAGGGGATAAGTCCAGCCATTTGTATGCACAAGATCTTAATGGAGGACTCATATAAGCCTTCAGTGGAACACCAACAAAAACTCAACCCTATCATGAAAGATGTGGTGAAAAAGGAAGTGATGAAGTGGTTGAATGCTGGAATTATTTACGCAATATCAAATTTGTCATAGGTTAGTCCTATTCATGTGGTACCCAAGAAAGGAGGAATGAGAGTTGTCAAAAATGAGAAAGGAGAGTCAATTGATTCAAGGACAACAATAGGATGGCGTGTGTGTATAGATTATCGAAAGCTGAACAAAGCTACTCGCAAAGATCACTTTTTTTGTTGTTTGTGGATCAAATGTTGGATCGAATTGCTAGGTATGATTTTTATTATTTCTTAGACGGGTACTCAAGGTACAATCAGATAGTCATTGCATCGGAGGATCAAGAAAAGACAACCTTCACTTGCCCATATGGAACTTATGCATTTAGGAGGATGCTTTTTGGTTTGTACAATGCACCAGCTACCTTCTAGAGATGTATGATGTCAATCTTTGTAGACATGATTGAAGACATCATGGAGGTATTCATGGATGACTTTTTCAGTGTTTGGTGAAATATTTGAACAATGTCTGCTTAATCTGGAAAGAGTCATCTCTCATTGTGAAGAAAAGAACCTAGTTCTTAATTGGGAAAAGTGTCATTTCATGGTTCGAGAAGGTATTGTTTTGGGCCACAAAGTTTCTGTTAATGGCCTTGAAGTGGACAAGGCAAAGATTCAAGCTATTGAAAAGCTGTTTCCACCAACAACGGTGCAAGAGGTGAGGAGTTTCTTGGGGCACACTGGTTTTTATCACAGATTTATCAAGAACTTCTCTCAAATAACTCCGCTATTGTGTCATTTGCTTGAAAAGGAAGCTAAGTTTAACTTCACAGCTGAGCATGGTGAAGCTTTCAACACACTTAAAAGAGTTTTAACGTCTATTCCTATCATGTCTACACTAGTTTGGGGGGAGACGTTTGAGATTATGTGTGATGCTAGTGATTATGCAGTTGGTGTTGTCTTAGGACAAAGACGTGATAGAATATTCAGAGATATATACTATGCAAGCAAAACATTGGATGACACTCAAAAAAACTATACTACCACTGAAAAGGAGCTGCTGGCTGTTGTTTTTGCATGTGACAAGTTCAGGTCATACATTGTGGGATCGCATGTCAAAGTCTTCACAGATCACGCAGCTATCCGCCAGCTCTTTGCAAAGAAGGATGCAAAACCTAGATTAATAAGATGGATCTTACTGCTGCAAGAGTTTGATATAGAGGTGATAGACAAGAAGGGTACAAAGAACGTTGTAGTAGACCACTTGTCTCGTTTGTCTAATGAGGCAAATCCAGATCCAATAAGTATAGTAGAGGTTTTTCCTTATGACCATCTCTTGATTGTTAGTGACAACAAGCCATGGTACGCAGATTTTGCAAACTACAAAGCCACGAGCGCTACTCCACCAGATTTTTATCAAAGCCGCCGGAAGCGCTTCATACACGAAAGCAAGTTTTATTTTTGGGATGTTCCTTGTCTTTACTAGAGATGTGCTGACAAAGTGATCTGTCGATGCATTCCTGAATCTGACTTTAACAAAATCCTTCATGATTGCCATGCTTCACCTTACAGTGGTCACTACAGCCATCAGCATACAGCAAGACGTGCTCTTGAGAGTGGATTTTATTGGCCAAGCATGCTGAAAGATTCCTATCAATTTGTGAAGACATGTAAAATATGTCAGAAACAAGGAAACATCTCAAGAAAGAATGAGATGCCTCTCACTTCGTTTGTAGAGGTTGAACTGTTTGATGTTTGGGGCATTGACTTCATGGGACCTTTCCCACCCTTAGATGGCAAACAATATATATTACTTGCTGTTGATTATGTCTCTAAATGGGTTGAGGCAGTAGCCACAGCGAAGAATGATGCTACAGTGGTGTTGAAGTTTATCTATCGCAACATTTTTTAATGTTTCGGCACTCCTAGAGCAATTTTGATTTATGAAGGTACACACTTCTGCAATAAAATTTTCAACAACCTTCTCACTAAGTACGGCGTGCAACACAAGGTTGCATTACCTTATCATCCACAAACTAGCGGGCAAGCTGAAGTGTTTAATTGAGAAATCAAGGCAATACTACAGAAGACGGTTGGAACAAACTGTAAAGACTGGGCTTTAAAGTTGGATGATGCATTGTGGGCACAGAGGACAGCATTTAAGACACATTGGTATGTCTTCGTATCAATTATTGTATGGAAAGTATGGTCACTTGCCTTTTGAATTAGAACATAGGGCTTACTGGGCCATTAAGAAGTTGAATTTATGCAAAAGCTTGTGGTGAGAATCAATTATTACAGCTTGTTGAACTTGAGGAGTTTTCCCGATACGCATTTGAGAGCAACACCATTTACAAAGAAAGAACAAAGAAATGGCATGATCAACTCATTGAGAAGAAGGAGTTCAAACCTGGCCAGCATGTGCTGCTATTTACTCAAAACTCTAGTTATTTCCAGAAAAATTGAAATCTCGATGGTCGGGACCTTTCCTAGTTACTCAAGTCTTCCCATATGGTGTAGTGGAAGAGCAAAGCTTGATGGACGGCCACAAATTCAAAGTGAATGGCCAGAGATTAAAGATATTCTATGGAGGGCTAAGGCACACTGTTGAAATGGCAATTCTTTGAGATTGAAACGTTGTATCTTCGTCGAGCTAACGACATTAAACATAGCACTGAGTGGGAGGTAACCCACTATTGAATTAGGGTTTTTAAGTGTGTTTGCGTGATTGTTTTCATGTGTTGAGTTCTATTTTTCTAGGACTTCATTGAAAAGATAGGTTCCAAATAGTTAGAATAGAGAAAGGGGCGACATAGCACTGTGTACTGCGGTCACCATAATCATTAGTTCTGTGGACCGCGGTCAACTGAACATATACAAATGCCTATTGTCTATGGACCGCTGTCCACAGTACACTTTGTTCTGCATACCGTGGTCACCAGAATGCTATGATCTCTGCAATTCAATGGACCGCGGTCACCAGAAGCATACTCTTCTTTATACCGCGGTCAACAGAATGGATGTTTCTGCAACAGCACAAACCGCGGTTTAAAATTTTTGAACACACTAAGGGACCGCGATAGGCAAAACTCTAATAGTTTCACCGTTTCAAAAATTCATACATGGACTGTGGTCCATAAAGCACGGACTGCGGTCTGTACGTCTTTTTAAGTCAGATCGCGGTCATTTTGCTTCATTCTACTCCAAAATTTTTGAACTTTCTCTGTGGCTCTTCGTCTCCCTTTCGATTTTCAGAGTTTCTTTTTCTTTTCCAACGATAATTTAAGTATTTTTACTTTACTTTTCATTAGTTATTTGCTTTATTTGCCTATTTGGATATGTTTAGGAGTTGAATATCACCTTCCCTGCTTGAAATGGTTATTTTGCTCAAAAATTTTCAACCACCTTTCTTTTTAGTCCATGCGTGAGTGATTACTGATTCATTTGAAACAAAGACTTGTACAAATAATTGTTCATGAGCATCCTAGGCTATTGGCTATTTTGTTTGATGCGATGAGGCGTAGTCCATAGTCATTTTAATTGAATATGGTTGTATTGGCATTGCAACGTTTATCTTTTGATTGTATTGATAAATGATTTTGATGTTTTGAATGTTTGACTTGTAGACTAATGTACTTTAACCTGTGTCAAATCATTTTTACTATGTAGTCTATGTAGCCATACTATTGTATGAATCTTGCTATTTTTCTTGCCAAGCATTGCTGTTGTTGCAGGCCTCCTAGAATGAAACATCCTGCCTCTAAGGGAAAGCAACCAGCATTGCCTCCTCTGCCAGCAGATCGCAACTACTTCAAAACGGCTGCTGCAAAGCAGCAGTTCAACATGATACGTTCCAACCGTTATCTTATACCCAAGAGAGGCATAATACTGATGCAGGAGGAGTGCATTAGTGGATACTTAGCACTGGGAGCGGCTTATTCAAGCGCCTTCCACTACATTAATCTCGATAGTACAAGAATTTTATGCCAATGCTCCGGATAGAGAAGGTGCGGCAGTATGGGTGCAGTTCAGTGCAGCGACAATCAATGAAGTCTATGGCCTGCCTGTAGACTCACCAGACGAGTATTACAACCTCTTCCCCAGGTTCGATCCAGTTGAGGTGTTGAGGACTTTATGTGTTGATGGGGCCTCATAGATTTGCTACAACAACCGACCTGTCAACTTGGTGAAGACTACATTTAAAACCACCACCAAGGTTTGGTTGTACCTGATTTGTGTTAATCTTCTTCCTTCCTTAGCTATTAACAAGGTCACTATTCAGTGAGCTGTTTTAGTCTACTGTATCATGCAAAGGCTCCCAATCAATATTGGGACAATCATTTTCAACTCCATCAGGTCTGCCATTGACAAGACCAATGTAAGTCTTCCTTACTCTACCGTCATCATGGAGCTATGCAAGAGAGTCGGGGTTGTCTGAAAAAAGAGTGAGCCTCTATTGAAGATGAAGGATCATATAGCGGTGAAGATGCTCACTTCTACATCCGTTAAGAAACGTCGGGCCTCTACCGAGTCACCCCCACTAGCGGTTGACCCGGCTAGCTCTACACTTGCCCCTGCACCTCTTTCTGATGCACCACCATCCTCTTCAGTTGTTGTTGCGCTTTCCTCTACTGAGCACACCACGATGCACTGGATGGCATATCTCACTCATTGGCTACACCGCCAGGACCCGAGTATGGCATAGGCTTATCCTCCTCCTTCTTGCTACCTAACCTACATGGCGATGACTTGTTGTGCACCACTAGCACCCCTGACTCCACTGGTAAGCGACAATGCTGCTGCTGCTGATGATGATGATGATGGCGGAGATGTTAATGATTTCATTATAGAGGAAGAAGTCTTTGGAGACGATCTTTGAGCCTTGGTTTCCTTTACTTTCTTGTTATCTTTTGCTGCTTTCGAAACTTCATTTCTATACTTATGGATAGTTCTTTTTGTTGATGCATTACTTTTTATAAATGGTCCTACCTGCATACCAATTTTTTGTGCTTTCCCGACTAATTTTTCTATATCTGAATGCACGTCATGTTGTATTCTTTTCCATGTATGCAAATCAATGTGTTCTTGAGGACAAGACACCATTCAAGTTTGGGGGTATGTGCGTAACCTCTCAACACACAGCAAGACAAGTTTAGTTTTTGTTTAGTTTTGTCCGTTTTAGTCAATTTCATACTATTTTCTTCCTTAAATCATGTGTTTTGCATATGTTAGTCGCATCTTAGGAAAACATTTAGGTTAGATTGTCCATACTAAAAAAAATTTAATATATATGTATGTACATATATACTTGTATATATATTCACTGAGTAACCTATGAAATTGTAAAGTTCCTGAAATATGGTGAAGCAAAGATCTAGGGTTTCTTCTAATAGTCTGTGTCCTCGATTTGTCAAAAATTTGACTTTAACAGACCCCTTAAGTCTTAGGCAGATTGAGAATCCAAGGCTAAGGAAGTGAGGAGTAGAAACCAACCACAAATAGAGTAAACTTCCCTCAGACCCTTGAAATGATCAAATCTGTCCTGAACTCTACTTAGGAATGACTATAGGAAGGAAATGAAGTTGGCCATCTTTGTTTGAGTTATAGCCTAAAGGCCAGCACCAGCAATTACAATGCCTCACAGCCAATTTTGAGCCTTATCGCTTATCCTCTTGTTACAATCCCTCGCAGATGAACCTAATTGTGTGCACTCATAGTTCTAATACTGCCTATTCTAAGGATGTGAAGAAAGGAGGGGATGCTAATACATGTGTTTTTAATTTTTGTTTCAATTTCTTTTTCATTGTTTAAAAAAAAAAGAGTTATGAGTATTCAATATTTTCATGTTGTCAAGATTAGCCAACTGTCTACTTTTATATGAGTATAGATGGGGGTACAATTCGAAATGCTCAAGATGAAATAATTTTAGGGGAGTCATGAAAATGAGGTTGTGAGAATGAAGAAAAACAAAGGAGTGAATAGAAAGGATCAAGCTGTACAAAGAAAATCAAACAAATTAGGTTGGCATTATTGCTAGGAGTGTACACTTGAGTCAGATTTAAATTCCTATTAAACTTGTACCTTGAGCCAGACCACGTCACAACCTAAAGAAAAGACCTCTGATCCTAATTATAGTTTGAATCGAATAGAAGATGGAGGAGAAAATTGAGTGGGTCTGTGTACCTAGGTATGAGGAAATGATCTTTGTGAGTTGGATGGTGCCAGTAAATCACCTACAAGTCTAGGATGATTGAGATACTAACAGATGAGAGGGTGAAGTTAAAGAAGAATAGTTAATGAACTGAAAATCTAGACAACCTGAATTGCCTTAGGGAGGTGTTAATGAATCATACTGCAAGAATGGAAGATAGAGGTTACAATGATGAATGAAAGAAAAATAAATATATTTTTATGGCATGAGTGAACTCCTTAAATTAGAGTCGCTTTTCGAGGACGAACAACAATCTAAGTTTGGAAGTATTTGTTAGTTGCACGACATACTAACATTAGTATAGGTAATTTATTGCATTTTATAGGAAATAAAAGGAGAATTAGGTGAAGTTTCGCATAATTAGTAGCATGAGCATGTAGTTTAGGGACTTGCATTGTTTCATTGCATTATAAGCTTTGTTTTAAAGATTTGAAGCTCTCTTATGAGAAAATGATGTATGGGGAAAGAAATCTATTGTGTTGCAGGTTCAGGTTGAAGCCAAAAGAGAAATTGCATCACATGAAGGCAAAAAGAAGAGGAAATCATGAAGAAAATATCAAGTGATCGCGGTCGGATAACTAAAAATCAAGGTAGCCGAAGAGAAATAGAACATTGTTAAAGCTAAACTGGTGACCGTGGTCGGTGGTCCAGTGACTGCGATAACCAGAATGTGATCCGAATGAAGAACAAGTTGACCACGGTGGACAAAACGAGGAAATTCCAATTTTTATTGAAGAATAATACTGACCACGGTCACACGATTTAATTATCGGGTTTCTCATATTTTTAGAATTTTTTTAGTGTGGGACTATAAATAAGAGATGTAATTAGAGCCCAGATATACCCAATTTAGAAAATAACACTTGTGACGGCTGAGAAAGGCAAAAACCAGTGTTTCAAGAAGGGATTGAAGATTTTTACCAAGTTTTGAGTATGATTAAATTTCTTTTTCATTGTTTAATGTTTTCTATTACTCCAATGTCTAGCTAGTTAGTTCTCTTTGTTTGGGATGTGATGACCAATATATGAACTGTGATCTCTTGTTGAAGTTATTGATTTAGAAACATTATTTTATATTGTGCATGCTTAATGTTTTGTATTTACCGGCCATAGACATGATGAGCTCAATGCATTAGACTAACTCGGAAGAAAGGTCTAATGGGTGGTTATCGCAGTATGGACTAAGAATAGTTAATTGACCGGAGGGTTGTTAGCTTATCTAGGGAGTTGCACAGGGGTTTTTGATTACACAACATTAGATTGTTGATTAAGCACCTCGGGAAAGGGCATTATAAGACAATTCTAATAGATATTGGAGCGCCTCGGGAGAGGGTTTCAATTACAGGTGCTAGAACTCATAGTGTAGACATTTCATGATCTAAAATGAGAATCACAAGTTATACAATGACATTCACTATCCTAGACATCTATTTTATAAAGTTTTCTAAAAACAAATTTTATCACTCTTACTAGGTTAGATTTTTATTCAGAAATTGATACATTCACTTCACGTAGAGCCTTGATAAAATGAAGACCAGAATTAAATTGGGATTTAAGGTATTTTATTAATTCGACTTGTCCCTGAGGATGACATCTGGTCTCACGGGTTTATACTAGTGCGAACTTATACACTTGTAGGGTGAGCAACTATCATCGCTCGAGCGGGTCCCGAGTCAGGTGTACTGGCCACTCGAGCAGGTCATGAGCTAGCCGCACTTCCTAACCCCGACGCTCGACCCTCAAGTCTAATCCCGATCATATCATGTATCCTGACCCTGATACTCGGCCCTCGAGCCTATGGTTTTATTAGCCATGTATATCTACACTTTTCGAAATCATTCAGATATATCTCAATCTCATGAAACCATTTAAACCATGTCATTTCACACAAGTTTCATGCAAGGAACACAAGTCATAGAAAACACCTGAATCAAATAACTCATCTCGACTCCTGCGCGCCGATGTCCCGTCGATAACCGGCCCAGTCCCACAATGCTCACTTGAGTTTTCATTATTTAAATTCAATTTTAGTTCTTTATAGAATGTGGCTTAATTCCCTACTCGACTATCCCTAATCAGTCTCGACCGACCCAAATCTAATTCGGTCGAATTCGGTCAATTGGTCAAACTTGGTAAACATGATCAATTTTGGTTATTCTTGGTCAATTTAGGTCCAATCGGGTCAAGTTATGTCAAAACTTGGTCAATTAAGCAAAAATTCCCAAATTTCAACACAGCCCAAATTTAAGCATTTGCTCTCTTTGCACAGGGAGTTTGTCGATTTTTCTGCGATCAATCTGTAAGTCAGATTTGCACAAAAATTTTTAAATATCATCTAAACTACCTAAAATTGCACCAGAATTTTAGATTTTGATTTTTGGACACCATTTGCTATGGTTTCTAAGTGTATTAACAAGGACTGTTAAATCCTGTATTTCATGTGACAGACAGTCAAATGGTGCATCAATTAACACCCTTACTGAATTCAGGTTGGGCTAAAATTTGGTACACACAATCTTGGCATGTCTAATGACCTCTCTACCAAATTTCAGCTAAACATACCTACGTTTTGTCAATCAACTAGTCTCCTACTTTTTTATCATGTAACAGATTGTTCAAAACTTCAATTTCTTATGGTTTTTCAAGTGCCTATGCATTTCTATTGCCCTACTGATTCGAGGCCCTATCACACATATTTTTAATAACTTAGATTCCAAAATATTGGTAGGTCAAATCTCATCACAAAACAGTAAGAAATCATGGCCATAAGCATTCCTAAATCTACCCTACAACTTAACACACATCAACAGTTTTAAAAATATTTTCTAAGTACCAGAAATCTGCGTGTAAGTAGGCATCTTGGTATGAACATAAAATTGTGCATATAGAGGCTTAGGGGTTGAGATTTATACCTTCTTGTATCCTCTGGTGTGAGGTTTAAAATGCCTCAAATTTCAGTTCAAACGGACATCCTTAGCCTCTTCAAATGATGCCTCAAAAACATTTCCCAAAACTGTTTCCTACTGAAACGGTTGAAATAGTGAGCAACCAATCAATTTCAAGGCTCTATAAAATGTGGTTAAGATCTCAGTTTCCAATCTTCATCACTTGGAGATCGAAATACACATGTCAAAGAAGAAAATGAGTGGTTTTACCTCAAGAACGAATTTCGGATGGGTTGGGAATCACTCCATTAAAGATTAGACCAACACAATTTTTTTGTAGATTTCTACTGCAATAGTGTCCAACAGCACCCTTTCGTGGTCATCTTAGCCTCAGATGGATGGAAATTTCGACCAATGGCTTGTACAATATTGGAGAGGACAGTAAGGGCTTTCCAAAGAGCCTTAGATCATTGAAAATGGGTATAGATTGAAGGAGATATGAGCTATGGAATATAGGTTGCAGAAACTAAAAAAATGAAATTTTTGCTCAAAGGTGGGGTCTTGTTGCATGTATGAGGTGCTTTGCATGACAAATGAGAATGCCATGTGGCCATCCACATGGCCCATGAGCTTCCATGCATGGTGACTTGTTGGCACCATGTATTGGCTTGCTCAAGAGGTTGAAGTGATAGTAAAACCATGAGGTTTGCTAGTTTTCTCGCCAAAAGAACCCAAAAAATTCAAAAAAAAAAAAAAAACGAGTGAAAAATCGAAGTGGGGAGAAAAGCAAGGCGCTAGGCTGGCCAGCCAATTGGGTCGATCCATGTGCCAAGCCTGGGCGCTAGGCGCTCGGGCCGTTCATCCCGGCCTATGCCCATGCAAACCCACATGGGCCTAGGCCTTGCGCCTTGGTCTGCCAAGGCGTCTCCCCCCCCCCCCTCCCCTTTTTTGTTCTTTGTATTTCCCCCTTTTGTATATATATATCATTACTTGATTTATCAATCTCTTTAAATCTCTAATGTTGCATCATTTTCATCATTTATACAATTATTTTTTAGAAATTGAATAATCCATCCAAAAATTCATTAATTACTCAAAAAATTTAATAATCTTTTCAAAAAATCATATTTCTCCAAAAATTATATTTCCCTTATAATTTCATGTATTTTTCTCTTAAAATTGCATTTTTTTTTCCAATTACTCGAATTCTCTTCAATAAATGATTAAAAATAAGAAAATTTATATACTTTCATTAAAAATTGTAGAAAAATACATATATCGAGCCCATTAATTTTATATCAAAACTATGGGTCATTACAAGTCGAGGAGCAATGCGCATAAGAAATTTTGTTCTCCAAGGCCTCTCCTCCTTATAAGAAATTTTGTCCTTGAAATTTATAATGATGCAGATAATACAAGTCCAGGAGCAATGCGCATCAACTCAGGGTGGTGTTGGATCATGAAGTCTTCACTTTTCCACATATCATGCTTAGCACCATGGAATTGCCAGCACATTCATACTATTGGTGTCTCCTCGTTGCGCAACCTCTTCACAACTTGATTTATGATGGCCATAGGTAGCTCATCATATGTACAGTCCTCTCGCAACTCAATATGCCTCCAACCAATAATGTGCAAGGGATCGGGGTGATATTTCCTCAACATTGAGACACGGAATACATTATGCACGCCCGATAGCTATGGTGGTAATGCTAGCTGATAAGCCACGAGGCCAATCCTCTCGAGGATCTCAAAAGGCCCAATATATCTCGATGCGAGCTTCCCTGAAATCCCGAAGCGTGTCTGTCCCTTGCGAGGCAGAATGCGGAGGAGGAAATGGTCATGAACATCAAACTCAAGGACCCTTCTTCAATTACTTGCATAACTCTTCTGTTGGTCTTGAGCTGCCTTCATATTCCGTCGAATCATCTGTATCTTCTCATTATGTTGTTGTATTAAGGGGAGGCCCAAGATTATTCTGTCACCAGTCTCGACCCAACAAGCAGGGGATCTGCATGGTCAACCATGTAGCGCCTCAAATGGCGCCATCCCGATGCTCGACGAGTAGTTGTTGTTATAAGCAAACTCACACAAGGCTAAGTGATCCTCCCAGCTACCACCAAAATCCAAAATACAAGATCGCAACATATCCTCAAGAATTTGAATCACACGCTCAAACTGACCATCAGTCTGCGGATGGAATGCTGTACTAGGGGTTCACCTACATCCCCAACTGAGCCTGTAATGCTTACCAAAAGTGAGACATTAACCCAGTGTCTTTGTCTGATACTATAGACAAGGGAACCCCATAGAGCCTCATAATCTCTTTAATATAAAGTCAGCTCAATCGCTCTATTGAATCCTTTATATGCATAGGAAGAAAGTGAGTAGACTTCGTCAAACAATCCATAACTACCCAAATAGTATCATGCCTCTGTTGTGTACGGGGTAGTCCTGTAACGAAGTCCATAGTAATGTGTTCCCACTTCCACTTTGGTATAAACAAGGGCCGTAAAGATCCACCGGGTCGTTGGTGTTCAGCCTTAACCTACTGGCACGTATCAGATCTATCAATGAAGGCAAATATATCTTGTTTCATCCCAGGCCACCAATATGTGCATTTATCGTCTTGGTACATCTTATTGGCACCCGGATGAGCAACATATCTCAATCGGTGTAGCTCCTCAAGCACACTGCGCCTCAAACTAGCATCATCTAGCACCCACAGCCGTCTCTTGAACCTCAATGCACCCAGTGAATCAAGAGACCACTACCCATGAGAAGTGTCATCTGCCCAAGCCCTGAGCATGTCATAGTCCACATTGCGAGGTTATCCCTCTGTGATCTCCTGAACTGTTGGGTTATAACCTATGCAATGACTCTGGCCTCAGAAGATGACCCATGGATACTCATAATCGTCGCAAAATCCATCATCATCTACTCATGAGACCTGTGTCTAGCCATGCATGCAGTCTCAACCCATCTCCGGGTTAAAACATCAGCCACTACATTAGCTTTCCCTGGATGGTACTTAATATTGAAGTCATAATCCTTCAACAGCTCAATTCATCGCCTCTATCTCATGTTTTGTGGAAACAACTATCTAAGGCTCTTATGATCTGAGTAGAGCGTAAAACGCTCACCATAAAGGTAATGTCGGCATATCTTAAGTGAGAATACTACCCCTACCAGCTCTAAGTCATGTACATGGTAGTTCCTCTCATGACCCTTCAATTGTCGGGAGGCAAAAGCTACAACCTCGTCATCTTGCATCAATACACAACCTAGGCCTATCTGTGATGCATTAGTGTATATAGTCAGCTCTCAATCAGGCTCTAGTAACACTAGTGCTAGAGCCAATTTTAATCTCTGCTTAAGCTCAAGAAAGTTGTTTTCGCACTTGTCAGTCCACACAAATAGAACATCCTTCTTAGTTAGCTTTGTCATCAAAGTTGCAATCCTCGAGAAGTTCTAGACAAAATAACAATAATAGCCTGCTAAACCTAAGAAGCTGCGGATCTCAATCACTATGGTAGGTCTAGGCCAGCTGATAATCGCCTCGACCTTAGTGGGGTCGACAGAAATACCCTCAGCTCTAACCACATAACCCAAAAATCGAACCTCTGATAGCCAAAACTCGCACTTGATGAACTTAGCATATAGCCTATGCTCCCTCAAAGTCTGCAGTGCAACCCTCAAGTGCTCGACATGCTCCTCACGAGACCTCAAATAGATCAAGATATCATCAATGAAAATAATCACAAAGGTGTTGAGGTATGGCCGAAACACCCTCTGCATGAGGTCCATAAACATTGGTGGGGCATTCGTCACACCAAAATACATTACTAGGAACTCATAGTGCCCATATCTAGTGCAAAACGCATTCTTCGGCACATCTTCTTCCCTAACTCTCAGCTAATGGTATCTAGATCTCAGATCAATCTTTGAAAACACCTTGGCACCTCTAAGTTGGTCAAACAATTCGTCGATACGTGGAAGGGGATACTTGTTCTTGATCGTCACCTTGTTCGGCTATCGGTAGTCGATGCACAAACGGAGGTTCCTGTCTTTCTTCTTCGCAAACAATACCGAAGCACCCTAAGGTGACACACTAGGAGAGACGAAACCCTTATTTGACAACTCCTCCAGCTGGACCTTCAGCTCTTATAACTCCTTAGGTGTCATGCGGTAAGGAGGAATCGATACTGGTCCTGTCCCTAGAATGATCTTGATAATAAGTCGATCTCCCGCTTAGGGGGCAAGCCGGGTAGATCCTCAGGGAACACATCAAGGAAATCTCTAACGACAATGATCTCATCAATGCTCGACCGTGAAGGTGCATCATCTATGGTCGTTAAATGGGCTAGAGTATCAATCTCGTGTTGTGTCACTAATCTACCATGAGTACTCTGCCTGTCTGAAGCTCTCCCTTGAAAGACAACAGTGGGTTGACTTGGAATCTAAAAGACAACCCTCTTGGCGTAGCAATCCACATGTGTGTGGTATGCTTCCAGCCAATCTATACCGAATATGGCATCAAACTTGAGAAACTCCAATACTCGAAGGTCTACTATAGTTTCAAAGTCCCCCATCCTAATATACACCTCTCACATATCATGTTGGGGTAAATGCGTTCCCCAACGGTAATGTTCAACATCAACTAAGTAGGAACCCTAATTGGCCTAAGTCCTAGTCTATCTACAGCGCATTCAGAAATGAAGGACAAAGTAGAACTAGCATCAATCGACACATATACAGATGAATCAAAAAGTAAGACAGTACCTTCCACTAAGGTCCCCATTGAATCAGGGTTAGGTTGGGTGACGGCCTGTGCTTTGTCTCTAATAACTAGGGCAGAAGAACTAGGACCCCCCAGTAAGAGTCGAACACTCAACCCTCTTGTGTCCAACCTGTCCGCACCGATAGCATGTAAAGGGTAGTCTCTTTCGTCCCTGATAGCTTTGGCTCTATCCACGACCTTGACCACGCCCTCTTCCTTGGGCCCTAGAAAATGTGTTTTGCTGCTCTGCTGGTGGATGTGTCTGCATAGGAGTGGCTGCAAGTGCCATCACCTTAGTGGCGGTCTAGCTGAGAGTGTTGCTCGACTGTCCCTCGTAGTACTTGTGTACAGGATCGCAGTAGTAATATACTCGGTAAATATCGGATTATCGTCCTCTGGGAATCGTTTGTTGTTAATATTTTAAATCCCAATCTAATTTTAATCTTAATTTTATTAAGGATTAAAATCAAATTAAATATTAGAAACTTAAATTAAATTTAAAGTCAAATTGAAAGCAAGTAAATATTAAATTGAAAACTATATGAATTAAAATTGTAGGATAGTAAAATATCATGTATTTACTTTTAATATTTATTTCAATTAATCTAAATTTTTTCCTGTAGGTTATAGCACTAATAATCAAAGCCATCTTCCGCGGCGCCTTGATCATATCAGTTAAATTACCTAATACCCTCTCCCGAGGCATATAGTCAATAAATTAATGCATTAAAAATATTAATCACGTGCAACCTCCTACAAAATTAACAACCTCCTAGTCAATTAATTCATATAGGTCCAAATTCTAATGATCCAATTATAGAACCTCTCTCCCGAGTTAATTCAATAATCTAAAATCAATTTATAGGTGGCCAATCAATAAAAATCAATAAGCACACAGAATATAAAACAATATCTCAAAATAGATTAATTAAAATAAAAATTAAAAGTTCTTACAATCTAAATTACATCCTAGAAATAAAAATACTTAGCCAGACATATTTAAGAAATTGCAATTCAAAGAAATAGATAAAGTAAAGATCATACTAGACTAGGTTTTGATCTTGTTCTTCGATTCTCTTCTTCAATTTGGTATCTTCTATTCTCTTTTCTTTGGCCGTCAGAGCTTCAAAGCTTGAATAATCAATTCTGAATTGAATCTCGCTGCAACTCGGATAATATTCTAAATATGATCATGAAAGAGTCCTACAGTCATATATTTATAGAATTTTTTGCCCTAGAAACCTAATTGTACTCGAATTTGATATTGTATTTGAATTCAAAAATACTTGCTAATTTGGATAGGTTTGATTAACAAACTGTTTTGGATGATAGGTTGAATTTGATTTTGTCTTCTTCTTGCTCAAATTTGCCCTCGCTTTTCTTCTTATTTACGAGCTTGTGCCATCCACTTCATGCATAATTTGTTTTTTACTTCATGGACTGTTAAGTCATTGCACCTATTTACCTTTTTCATATACAAAGTGCCAATGTTTTTGCTCTAAATTACCCCTTTGTACCATTGACATTGCACACAAAAATTCCCCCTTAATTTTGTTGCAGTCGACCCATGCTTGATCAACATATTTACCATCCATGGCACTCTCTCATGCTCTTCCACGTTACTCTTCATTCATGCGCACCAATTTTATTTTGGCTCGGACAATATTGGGCCAGGCTGAGTTTTGGGCCTTGTTGAATGGGTTTTATGCACTTTTAATTACTATTGGGCTTTGACTTGGCATTCTTTTATTTTTCTATCTTAATTCCTTTGTGTGTCCCTCTTCTTCTTGACCTAAATCTGCCTAATCAATAATCTTTCCTTGGACATTAAATCACAAATATAAATAAATATATAAAAATTACATTAAAAATTTCTAAATGTATAAATAATATGTAATATGAATATAATTGATCATGCATCTAATTATAAGTAATTATGTCCTATTTTCTACCTAAACTCATGCAAAACATATATAAAATATATATAATAATGTTAGTATGTAATGCAACTAACAGTGCTTCCTCTTCCTTGGCTCTAATAGCAACCACGACCTTGATAACCCCAAGGCGCACCTCTATATGATGGCTGAGTCTGTGATATGGCCTACTATTGCGGCTGCGGCTAAGGGGTACTGTCAGATAGTATGAAAATCTTAGGGCGCTCACCTAAACTGTCCATCTCATACTGTAGGGCCTCCCTCTGAATCTCCTTTAAAGTTTGGGCC
>JAJIYU010009848.1:0-16654 GCA_030144865.1 Tinospora cordifolia | reverse complement strand
TTTATTTCTATTTATTTCTTAAGCAATTCCTTAAATTTCATAATTAATTCTACTAAACCTTAATTTTCATTTAATTATTAAATTAAGGTCTTATTTGTTTAATTTTTACTATATCTCTAATATATTTTATTTTCATGTGCCAACCCATAATTTGCACCCAAAAATTTATTAAAATCTTTGAAATTAATTTACAAAATTTTGAAGTATTACAATTCTGTACAGTTTAGATATACCAGAAAATATACATTTCCTTTGCAACTGAAACATTTCTTCAAAAACTTACCGAAAATTCATTATTCAAAACAAAGGTAGTGCTTTAAAATTTATACCACAAATATACAGTAAAATGGGCAACTTACCCCAATTTTCTTCATAAGTACAAAAATAATAAAATAGTTTAAAACCAAAAAGAGACTAACAATCCTGTGGCAACCTCCCAATGATCTTTTCCTACGTCCTCCAGTCCATCAGTGTACTCCACCTCTGCGAGTACCTATAAAAGAGAGTGGGGTGAGCTCGAGAGCCCAGTGGATCATCTCTAATATCAGTAGCATTATATAAACCAAAATCTAAAACATGCATACACTTTCATTACATTAATCGTTTCAAGCATTTATTTGTTTTGTTGCATTCTAAAACCGAAAGAGCTATACTACTGGTGTTCCTCAGTGTCTAGAAATCGATATTGGTCAGTAATGTCTTGAACCACGCTACCGTTCATGACCGTGGCACACATCCAAGAATAGGTGCAATGGGGTACCATCATTGCTTGCTAACCCGTTTGACGAACTATTAGCCATTGCAGATGGCTCGGTTGGAACACCAACAATGGGATCCTGAGGATGTCATGCAACAAATATGGCTACATCCATGAGTCGTCGACAAATACCTACCATCACCCTGGTACGTGGAATTTTTAAGTCTTAATTTAATCTTTTTTTAGTTTCAATCATTTTCATTCCATACCAAGTCATCATGCAAGACATCAAAATCATGTAGCGAATAACTAGCAATAACCATACATTATGCTTCATATTCAATCAATTACTGGAGGTATATAACCAGACATAATGCTTCATATTCAATCATATAGTGAATGTATATAACCAGACATTATGGTCAATAATCAATCAAAACGTTGAAGAATCATCCACATCCTAGCATGCATCTGACATCCTAGGCTACACAAACATCATGTTTTGAACTTTAAGTCTACATAATACTAGTGATGAAGAAAATTCTGCCCACTTGTATGTCCCAGATGACCCTCGCGCCACTCAACAGAGATGCGCCACTCCTCGACACTCACTAATCGTCAATCTGAAATCAATCATTCATAAATTCAATTCTTTGAATCACTAAACCCCCAAACTACAATAAAAAATCACCATTCGTATCAATTTTCTTATACAAATATTTGAATTTCTCATTTCACCACATTAGCATACAAAATTATATTCATTTTCTTCTAAATTCAAAATAGAACAACTTTAATTCTGACTGTTACCTCAAACGTTGAGCGGATCGAGTTTTATCCTTCCCCAAAGAATTTTTGCCCCCAAATCGCCCAGATCCTATCAAATTCTGTTAGATTCATTAAAAATTACAAATGAACGATCAAAACCTCCAGAATTTAGTCTAGAATCATTAATTCATCAATTTAAAAGGAAGATTTGAACTCAATTCACTTTGGATCATTTCATGCGTTAAAACCCCAAATCGCTGATCAGTTTTGTGATTTTGACGTTGTTAGCCTATGGGAACTAATTTGAATGAGTTTAAGGCTTTAGAATCTTACCTTAGATGCTTAAAATTGTTCTAGATCTAATCTAGATCATTTTGACTATCTCCGAGCGAAAATCGATCTCCAGTGACCAAAAATCGGATGCCCCAAAAAATTGGATCTCTACGTTCTACGATTTCCCTTTCCTCTCTGTTTTCGATTTTTAAAGGGGTGAACAGTACCTATGGGTACTGTTCATAGATCCCTTTTTTTTATTTTTTTGATATTTTAGCTCCAATTCTCCCTATTTTTTTGAGATTAGTTCAAAAAAGCTTCATAAGTATCTTTTTTGTTTTTTGATTTTTTCCCACTTCAACCAATGTGATTTATTTTATTTCTTTAATAAATATTATAATAAACATTTAAATCTTATTTTTAGACATTTTATATTTATTTGGTAATTTTAAAAATTTATTTTCGATGTGTACGTGTTGAAACATTTAGGGTTATTTTTATTTTTCTTTCTTTAGATTTTTATTAGTATTATTTTTTTCTACACCAATCATAGTAAACATCAAAATATTAATTTTACATATCGATATAGTTATAAAACATGGTTTTATCATTTTATTTTTCTTGATTAATTTATTTCTTAATTCCATTGTCAACGTGTTCACATTAAAAATTTACGGGTTATCACAATCTACCCCCCTTAAAAGAAATTTTGTCTTTGAAATTTAAATGAAGGTATCTAAGTAATATGCTCAAATAGGTGCTCCTAGTAAGAAAGTTTGGATTTTTTTTCCTGGTTAGGATGCTTCCATAGGTTGTTGACTAGGGAATGTCCTTGGTCCTGACACTCTGCACCTTACAATCAAGAATTCTGATAGCTTCATTCTGAAGTAGAATATCCTTCCAAGAATGCCAAGTGGTGGATCTGGCTTGTACTTTCGCCGCACCAATTCATGGTAATGGACACCAGGCTTCCACTATGCCACTTTGATATTGAGTGCAACACAAGGACTTATCAGGGGGCCACCCATCCTAACATCACTCTCGCTCAAGTATGCTTAACTGCGGAGTTCTGATGGGATCTAGTGCATTAGTGCTAGTATGATCACACT
The DNA here is from genome assembly GCA_030144865.1 of Tinospora cordifolia. Lineage (NCBI taxonomy): Eukaryota > Viridiplantae > Streptophyta > Magnoliopsida > Ranunculales > Menispermaceae > Tinospora > Tinospora cordifolia. The sequence goes on along the minus strand of JAJIYU010009848.1, from coordinate 13,807 downwards.
CGTGTTCCCTTATTCTGACTTCTCAATAGACCACCACACGATTCTTTGCAGGGATATCCCATTTCCATTCTGATTCTGGAAGTGATTGCCAAAGTCTAAATAGTTTTCTATGCTCGATCTTCAAATGCTGGAAAATCATACATCTAAAGACATTCGTAACCTAATGTAGGTTCATGTCTACAATATTTCTTTGAACTCCCATCAATTATTACTTGTATAACTACTCCAATGGTACCACCAATGGTCTAGTTACCAATTTCAATCTATTCACTATAGTCTCCAAACAATTGACTTTATGGCACTGGAATTCAAATCATAGATGCACAAGACACCAGACCACGAGAACATACCTTCCACTGTAAAAGTGGGATCTAGTTAGGCATTCTCTTACTGCGATTGCTGAGAGGTTGAGGCTGATGCTTTAGTAGGATAATTCTTAGCTAAGTGTCCCTTCTAATTGCACCTAAAACATAACCCTAGCCTCTTGGCTCGTTTTCTCTACTCAGTGCTCATTTGGTATGGTATCACCTACTGATACTGCTGCCTACCCTTTTTCTGTTATGGGGCTCTTGCACTCCGCTCAAACTATGTTCTTTTGTGTCTAATCTCCAGTAAATATTCCTACTCCATGTCTCGTTCTATCCTTTGTGCTCTCTCCACAGTTTCCCTGAGACTAGTCAACCTTAGTGGAGCTATAGCTGCCTAATCTCCTCATACAAACCATTTGTAAATTGTTATGCCTTCGCTTGCTCATTTTGTACCAACTCAGGGGCATACTTAGATAGCTTGATGAATTTCTGCTCATACTCTGATACTGTTATGGTCAACTGTGTTAGCATGATGAAATCTAAAAGCAACTACTCTGTCTTCTCAGTAGAAAGGAAAGCGCCATAAAAACAAAGTCTTGAATTCATCCCATGTCAAATCTATCCCCTCTATGGTGAGATTGTTCTCTATCATCTCCCACCACTGATATGCCTTTCCCACAAACTGGTGTACCACCAATGCCTTCTTCTTGGTTTCAGATACCCCTATAGCATTCAAATGCCCAACCATCTCTGCCATCAACCTATATGCTGCCAAATGATCAGTCATGCCCTCAAATGTGCTAGGTTGCAGCCTCTAGAACTCCATCAATAGCTCACGCTGCTCCCTATCATATTGTACTGATCTCCTAAATGACATAGTATATGAAGTCCTGGCCTCCTAATGAGTCTGAGGCCGTAATAGTGCCTGAAGCTCTGGCTGCGCTAATGGTTGTACCTGTGGATGTATACCCAACATATTTGGTGATAGCAGTGGCTATAGGGTCCTCACCAACTGCTCCACTATCCTCAGAGTGAACTCAGACATCATTCTCTGTGTAATCTCCAATATCAACTCTAGGGTCACCAAAACCTCCACTGGTGCTACCGCCACCCATGATATAGCCTCACCACTAGGCATTGGCTTATTACTCATCTCCTCCTAATCCGGCAATTTGTCTTTGGTATTATCTACAAGTCAAAAATTTTGCTTCAGTCTTTACTCATTTAATCATAATAAAAAGAAAATTTCCTATAGTCACCAATAATAAAAAATTTCTTCTTATTTCAATCTAGATCTTTACCCATCATTTCTTCCCATCTTGGATACTCGGACTTGTGATAATAGCCATTTATTCTAAAAAAATCACTTATACTCCATTTTCGTTATTATACTACTATGACTCTAAATTCATATCTCTAAGTTCTCGATTTGTCTCAATGGCCTAAAGTTCAAAACATTTGTTTGAATAGTTTTAGGTTATTAGAATTTCATTATGAGATTGATGGAACTGGTTTGATGTCCTTGAATGACGTGCTTGTGTAACGGTGTGATTAAATGATGACTATTTCATTCTATGCATAAATATTTCATGACCTGCATTAATAGAGGAAATGCATTGGATGCATTCGTTATTCAATTGACTATCATGTAGGTTACATTTTATAACATTTGTTATTTATTTATATTACTATTGCATGGTATGCATAATTTCAAAAATCATCTATTGGATGGTTAAATGCTTGAGTGTGATTGAAAATGTGTGTAAAACTAAAATAAGACGACGAATTATTAAGAATCCATGTATCGGTGCGATCAACAAGCCTGAAGCAAATTGAGGTGGCATCTCCTAGGGACCACCACTTGAGATCGACGAGCCACAAGGCGGATCATAGGGATTCTCAACTGGAGCTGCTTGCAACAGCTCAAAGTCTTTGGGAGATGGTACGATGCCATGGTAAGTACTCTCTCATAGGTTGTGATACTGATGACTTGACTGATTTTAGATGGTACTTGAAGTCTCTACGATTACAATTGGATTGTATCATGGGGAATACCGAGAGGCATCTCAACCCTCTTCTGGTCTCAAACTTCAACCGAAACCAAATGGATATTCGAAACGCATAATGTTTGAAAGTGTTTGTAATGTTTTGGATTGGGTCTATATAATGCGTGTGATGTGTAAAAATGATCCACTGGGCTTTCAAGCTCACTCCCATTTTATTTTCCAGATACACATGGAGGTAGAGTACTGTAACTTACGTCAGAAGACTCTCAATGTTGGATTGATAACCTCATGGGGGAAGTTATCCGGGATAGTAGAATTTGAAGGTCATATTTTGTTTATTTCTACTGAAATGATTTTTCATGTATTTATTTTGGTTTTAAATTCAGTTGATTTAGAGTATTGAACAATATTGTATGATTAATATTCTCTGTTTTAATGGAAATTTTGAAGTGATCCAGCTACGTAATGAAATTTATGATTTATGATTTTCGATTAAATTATTTTTATTTAACTCTAATTTTTCTAACTATTGAAAATTGGTGAACAAAATGAAAAATGATTTTGACCTCTTGTTTTATGAGAAACATATTTCTATGAAGACTATTCATCATAACATAAATTCTTAAGAAAAAGATTTGACATAAGAGAAATTTAAGTAGCATCTTGATTTTCAATAGGCGACGATCCACTCATGAGGTAACACGTGATAAGAGGTCCAGTTAAAAATTGCGGTGTTACAGATATGAATAAATTATTTAAGTTATAGAAACTAAATGATCGAAGAACATTTGTTTAAATAAATTTTAATATCTGAAGATGAATATTTTATCTTAGAGTAACTTAGGAATTTTTAGATGATTAATTAATAATTTGGAGCTTAGTTCAAAATTAGATATAAAAGTTTCATTTTAAGTGGAATGAAGTTTATAAAACATAAATGAATTATTTTAGAGCCCGAATTTAAGTTTGTGTTTTTATTAACTATAATCTAAATAAATTTAGTTAGAAGTGAATAAATATCGTAGAAACTCGAAATACTTAGTTATTAAAGTTTTAAATTTTAGATTAAGAGATTCGGAGAACTAAAAAATTTATTTAAATTAGATTATACAAAATTCTAGAATTTTGGAATAACTTTGAATTAGTTAAATTTAATATTTAGACTTTATAATTATTTTTAGAAATTAATTAAACTTAAGAATATTTTAGATAAGATTCAATGTGAGTTAGGAACTTAAAGAATTTTTATTAATTGTTGACTTTCAGATTTTGTAATGTAAGAGTACCGAACGTCTCGACGGAAAGCAAGGGAGCCCAAAAGGTTTGCAGAACCAGGTGGGCGTGATTTTCTTGCTCATATGTATTATACAAATTTAATATTCAAAGCATTCATTTGAATAGTTTTAGGTTATTAGAATTTTATCATGAAATTGATTGAGATTAGGTGGTGTGTTTGGTTGATAGTGTGATGAATGATTAGTTAATATTTGCATGCATAAATAGGAAATCATGCACTTAGATTTCATTATGTAATCATGCACTTAATTATTTTAATAGTACGCATTATTTGATTTATTTTCGATTATGTGTGTGATAGTTTAGTATGATTGGATTGTGTGTATAAAACTAAAATAAGACAAAGGATTATTAAGAGAATCCACATACCGGTGCGATCGACGAGCCTGAAGTGGATCAAGGTGGTATCTCCTATATGCTATCGCTTGAGATCGACGAGCTACAAGGCGAATCGTAGGTATTCCCAACCGGAGCTGCCTGCGACAGTTCGAAGTCTTTGGAAGACGGTACGATACAATGGTAAGTACTCTCTCTCTTCGACTGTGATATTGATGACTTGACTAATTTTAGGTGGTATTCAAAAACTTCTATGATTAGACGAGATCATGGAGAATATTGAGAGGCATCTCAACCATTTCCCGGTCTTAGACTTCGACCAAAACCAAATAGATATTTGAAACATCTAATGTTTGAAAGTATTTATAATGTTTTGAATTGGGTCTGTGTAACACCCCTAACTTCGTGAGCGTGCCATGTCGCGAGCAAATAAGTGGATAAATAAAATAAAACATTTTTAGCAAGTAAATAGCGATAAGTAGAATAAGAAATAACAATTATTAAACATGAGCTTAGAAATCTTAGATTGGAGAAATAAATGAAAATATTGCGATGTCTGGGAGCGCGTTGATAAAAGAAATTAGGAAAAAAAATATTTAAAATTAAATTGTGAAAAAAATAAAAAAAAATAATAATAAATATATACATTTTGGAAATTATATGATGTATGTCAAAGAGATAAAATGAAAAATTGAGAATTAAATAACTTAAAGAAATTTAAATTTAATAATCATTGGTTATGAGATATTACATTAACCAAAATAAGAATAATAATAATCATGAATTTAAATGTTAAGGGATTAATATATATCTATATACATATTGTGCAAACATACCTTATATAATATAAGGATGGTTAAAAATCAGAAAATGTAGATTTATACAATTATAACAGAAATTTAATAAATTAACTTGAGCAAAAATTAGAGGAGGGACGTTGGCTTATTGAGGCGCCGGAATAGGGAGAAATGAGAAAACACTGGAAAAACTTGGGGCGGTGCGTAGGAGGGTTTCGAGAACAGTCGTTGCGTGTATAAATATAGGAAGAAGACCGCTGGTTCTGGAATCGTGGCTGCAATGAAGACGGTGAGCAGAGGAATTGAGCAGCTGCTGTGAGTTAGTGAAGAACAGAGCGTGATAGCCATTGCTACTGTGGTCCGAGTGTCGTTCTGCTGCAGCATGTTGCTGCATTCCGAGCAAGAAGAAGAAACACCAGAGCTATGCTCTGTTTTGGTAAATGCAGCTGCTAACCGAGGAAGTGAGAGAAAGGTGGAGCGTGGTGCTGCTGTGAGACGAGAAGAAGAAGCAGAACGAAAAACAGAGCTATGTGAGGCTGCTGCGAATTGCAGCGTGTTGCTGCTACTCATGCGCTGGCCGAAGAAGGAAGAAGGCGCACAGAAGAACTGAGGATCGGCTGGTTAGAAAAGTGAGGCTGTTGCAGCAACTGAAAAACAGAGGACAGAGCGACGGCAGGGAGCTCTGGCATTGGAAAACTGGGCTAATACTGTTGTTGTGTTCAACAGAAATGAAGAGGAAGGTCGTGCGGTGATGATGGAATAAGAACAGAGGAAAGCTTAGCAGAAACACAGTGGGTGCTCTGTTTGCATGGCGCTGCAGCTGATCTCGGTCGGTGATGATGAAACGGAACAGGGGATTAAGTATGGGGTTGGCTGGTGGCGTGGAAAGAAGAACAGAAGATGGGCGTTGCAATTTGCAGCAACTGAGAATAGAGGAAGGGAAGAAAGCAGCTGCTGCTGCTGGTGCTGGTGAACCATGCATGGATGGACGCCATTTGCTTCTGCAGCTAATTTCTTCTGCTGCTACGGTTGTCGAACGAAGACAAAGGATTGAAAGAAAGCTATGCATGCCGCTGTTGCTGTTGGAAAAATGAAGAAGAAGACGGTTGCAGAAAACTGAAAACAGAGAGATGGAATTTCTGCTGCTGCTGGTATGCCGAACAGAGAAGCCGAATTGATGAAGATGATGAACGGCGTTGCTGGCTGTGGACCGAAACAGAGGCTGGTCGGACGGTGAAGAGAAGCAGTTTTTCATTTTCTGGTGGTGGACCGTGTTAATAGGTAAGAAAAAATTTGAATTGGATTTTTATATAGACTTTAATCATACTAATTGATAACCAAGACATAATGGGATGAATATAGATTAAATAATAACATCAGATAGTATATGGAATCTATGTACATTAGGATGCCTTATTTAGAATTAAGGATTATAAAATATTAAGATTGAAAAATAAACAAAATTGATAAATACACCTCCAATAAACTATTATTTATATCACGGAAATTACAAAGATTTTAATTGAAGTAATTTTGGTATATTTATTCAAAGGTAAGACTATATTAGGATTTATCATTATAACTTGAATTGGAATCAAAGATGATGCAAATAAATTAATATAAATTGATAAAGTTTGGATAAACCTATCTATCTTAGAATGACAAAATATTAAGGTTTAAGGAATAAAAAGATTAACTAATGAATCTTTCGCTTGTTCATTTTAGTATTTAAATTAGGATCATTAAATTAAATGCCTATCCAAGTAGTCAAGCATTTCAATTAGATAATTAAAGAAATCAATATTATAAAATGATCTTAGGTAAAATTTTATTAGTAGAAAAAGATTAGGAATCTCAATCACGAACACGACTAAAGACTTAACGAATAGAAGTCTTATTTTGTTCGTAATCATTTCATGAACGATTTAATTACAATATAAAGACTAAGAAATTAAAGAATACTTAATTAACAAGTACATGAGGTGATTACTAAAATCACTTTGATTAGTTAAAAGGATTACTAAATTATAAATAGTGAAATTAGTGTGGAACTTTAGTTAAGAAATTATCATAATATAATTACTATTGCAGATCGATTTTCTTAGGATGATCATTCGAGACGAAGAGAAAGCCCTGAAAAATCGGCACGACCAGGTGGACGTGATTTTCTCTCTCATATGTATTATGCGGATTTAAAATTCAAGACATTTGTTTGAATAGATTATAGGTTGTTAATGTTTTGAAAAAGATTTATTTGAATTGTTGGCATTGTTGAATGATGCGTGATGATTGGTTTCTAAGTCTTGGCATGCTTGTATGTGAAATAGTGCTTTTAGATTTCATCTTTCGATTAATTACCTTATCATGTTAATGTTTAATTTTATTAGTTTGCTTGCCATGATATGAATGATGCTTTGGTGTGATTGAATCAACTGTATTCAACTAAAAGAAGATGAAGGTTTATTAAGAATTCACGTACCGGTGTGATTGTCGAGCCGAAAGGCAGATCGTAGGTATTCCCAATCTGGACCTGCTTATATCAGCTCGAAGTCTTTGGGAGATTACACGACTCCATAGTGAGTTTCTCTCTCTCGGATTGTGATACTGAGACATGATTGATTTTAGATGGTACCACCTGAGGCCTCTATGATTATGATTGAATTGGATCACAGAGAATGCCGAGAGGCATCTCAACCCTCTTCCGGTCTTAACTACAACCTAAAACCAAGCAAATGTGTGAAACGCCTAATGTTTGAAAGTGTTTATAATGTTTTAGATTGGGTCTGTATAATGCCTGTGATGTGTAGGAATGATCCATTGGGCTTTCGAGCTCACCCATTATATTTTTCAGGTACATTGGACGTAAGATCTATTGACCACGCCAGAAGACCCGCACTTTGTTTAGACACCTCATGGGGAGGTCGTCGGGGATAGGTGATTTGGAAGTCTTGCTTTAGATATTTCACTGGATTATTGTAACATGTTTTCATTGGTTTAATTTCAATTGTTTCATTTTTCAATGGCTTTTCTCGTGTAACAAATTGGTTTAACTAAATAATTTGAAAAGTGTTTTTGCTGCTTTATCTAAGATTTATTTGAAGAACTTACTATAATTTTCTGTATTGTACATGATATCTTTATAGAATTGAACTTGAGAATTAAAAAATTATGAACGGTATTTTGAAGAAAAGATATTTTTGACAGAAGAGAATTTTAGTAGCATCTCGATTTTCATCGGATGACGATCCACACGTGACACAACACGTGAATGGAGGTCCGGTCGAAAATTGGGGTTTTACAGTCTGTATAATGCGTGTGATGTGTAGGAATGATCCACTAGGCTTTCGAGCTCACTCCCATTTTATTTTTCAGGAACACATGGACGTAGCTCACATGGACGTAGCTCACAGTAGTCTACGTTTGAGGACTTGCACCATTAATTGGACACCTATGGGGGAGATTATCCGGGATATATGACTTTAGAGGTTGTGTTTATTTAGTAAATTGTAACAGAATTACCTGTATAATTCTTTTTGAATTAAGTTTCATTGTTATACAAATAATTATTTTGAATTTGAATTTCCGCTGCATGATTTGTAATCTGCAATTAATGACTTATAATGTATGAGATATAATTTCTAATTTAAATTTGTTTATCTAATTGCAAAAATTTGTTGAACGTAATGAGAAGTTATTTGCATTTTGTTTCGTATAACATGTGTTTTTAGATATTTATTTAAAAACACACTTGACTGGAACTTGAAATTGAAAGAAAAAGATTTGGATAGAAATAAATTTTTAAGTAGCATCTCGATTTTCAACGGACGATGATTCACACATGAGGTAAAACGTAACAGGAGGTCCGGTTAAAAATTGGGGTGTTACATCACTCCTGAAAACCCATTTCATTTTAGGGTTAATCTTAACACCCAATTCTAAGTCAAAGATTCGGCATGGTTGGAACATACATGAAGAAATCCTTCCTAGCGCTAGTACATGGTTAGAATCTCAATTAATCTTTGATTAAGTATAAAAATATAACATTCTTGTATATATAAAATAAACTTAAACAAAAATTAAACATGTGAGCATGATAACAACATAGCATAGATTATATCATCACATAACATACATGTTGATTAATATAAGCCTAAGCATGCACATTCTACATAGCATGCCAAAATAACTGATCATGCATATTCAGAGCATCGCATACATGCATGCCTTATTTAAATCAAAATAATAAAGTAAAAGTTGAAAATTCTCTCCACCTCAAATAACAACTCTTTTTTGAACCTTCAGTTGAATCTCCTTCAAATCTCTCAAACTACTAGCACAGAAATTTATGTAGCACTTCGTTACTACTATTCCAATTATTATTTAGAATAGCTAAAGAAAAAGATGGATGTCAAGAGGGAGGCAGAGAAAGCAAGAAGGAGCTTGTTCAATTCTTGTTGGGATGAAGAGAATGAGAGCCCAAGCAGGGTTTATATAGAGTTCAAATGGGTGGGATCTGATAAGTTTGGGGTGTTTTTAGTGCAAAAAACCTACTAATTCTTCAATCTTGTGCACAAAAATTGGTAACTTAGGGTTTTGGGACCTTCCTATTCATCTTGGGCAACTTTTGCACACATTATTTAGGAAAATTGCCTTGTTATCGCGTTAATCTCATCCAAGTACTGCAGTAATGGTTCGGATCACTTTCCAATTCCTTTTTTGGTGCATTTCTATATTTTTTTGGATTTTTTTTGCGGCATTACCACGGTAACCATTTGCATTCCCACGGTAATGGTTCGACAATTTTTTTTTGTTCTAAGCTGCACTACCGCAGTAATGCTTGGACTACCACGATAATTCAGGGTGTTTTCACCAATTCGGCTTGTTTTTGCTTATTTTTCACTTACAACTTTTGCCCATTCAAGTGTACTTGTCTTAAACCATAAATTTAGGATTTTCCCAAGGTTTAACCTTATTTGAATTTATTTCATTTTATTTGAATTTTAATTATTCAACAAAATTTCGAGGTATTACAATTTCTAGAAAGAATTTGTGGTGACATATGTGGTCCCATTTGCTCATTATGTGGATCATTTAAATATTACATTGTCGTAATAAACACATCTACAAGATGGTCACATGTGTGCTTGTTATAAACTCATAACTTGGTGTTCGTGAGATTATTTGCTTAGATAATTTGATTAAGAGCACAACTTTTAGATTATCCATTTATGAACATTCGACTAGATAATGTTAGTGAATATTCCTTACATGCTTTTGATAATTATTGCATGTCAATTGAAATAAATGTTGAATATCTTGTGGCTCATGTTCATACACAAAATAGTCTAACATAATCTTTTATAAAAAAACCTATAGCTAATAGCTAGGCGATTTCTTATGAAAACAAAACTCTCAACTTCAACTTAGTGACTTGCTATTTTGGATGTTGTAGCACTTGTGCGCATGAAGCCGACTAGTTATCCTAAATATTCTCTTTTACAATTGGCTTATAGTCATGAACCAAAAATTCATACTTAAGATCTTTTGGTTGTGCAATAAATGTGCTAGTGGCACCTCTATATGTAACTAAAATGGGACCCCAAAGAAGGTTAAGAATATATGTCAAGTATAAATCTTCTTCAATATTAAATATCTTGAATCATTAACAAGAGATGAATTTACAGGAAGATTTGCTAATTATCATTTTGATGAAAAAAACATTTCCAACTTTAGTAAGAGAGAAGAATTCAATTACAAGGAAGATATCCTGGAATGTAACTTCTTTAAATCATCTGAATCCTCACACAAATTTAAGTGAAATTGAAGTTCAAAAAATAATTCATTTACAAAATGTAGTGAATTAGCTGCTAGATGCATTAACTGAATCCAAATGGACTACTACGTCAGATATACCAATTGCAAATGCACCAATAAGGATCAAAGTCTTAAAAGGACAATTAGTAAGTGTCATCACCAATGAATCAAAACATGCCTAAAGCGTGGTAGACTACTTGGTATAAAAGATAAAACTCAAGTAAGAAAAAAGATCAAGATAACTAACAACAATGACCTTATTGAGAAAATAACCAAGATTGAAGAAAGTAAAATTTTATTTGATCATAAAACTCCTCAAATTGATAATGAGAAAAACTTCATAGTTTTTATTAGCACTAGAAGATACTGGAATCAATTGAAAACTATCAGTAATACTACTTTTGCATATAATATAACCCTTGATATTACAAAGGATGATCAAGAGCAAAAATCTATAAAAGGCAATTCTAGAGGTGATTGGATAACATAGAAAGACACAATTCAATACGAATTAAACTCACTTGCAAAATGAAAGGTTTTTGGGCATGTATTTCAAACACTAGATAATGTAAAATTTGTTGGGTATAAGTGGGTCTTTATGCACAAAAGAAATGAGAGAAATAAAGTTGTAAAATATAAAGTACGACTTGTTGCCCAAGATTTTTTTTACAAAATCTAAGTGTTGATTACAATGAAACATATTCTTCTATAATAGATGCAATAACATTTCAGTATCTTATAACTTTGGTTATCTATTAAAATCTTAATTTGTGCCTAATGTATAAAGTACGACTTGAAAGATTTAAAATGCTTAAAACATGTTCAAAATCTTGAGAACATTATTCTTTGCACAAATCCTTATATGAATTAAAGCAATTGGGGCATATGTGGTACAACTATTAAAGTGAATATTTTCTGAAATAAAGATATAGAAATGATTTTGTTTGTCTCTGTATTTTCATAAAGTAATATAAATCTAAATTTGTAATAATAGTTGTATATATTGATGATTTAAACATCTTGGAACTTCAGCAGAAGAGGTCTCAAAGATAGCTAATTACTTAAGGAAAGAATTTGAAATGAAAGACTTAAAAAAAAAAAAAACAAAGTTCTGCGTTGGTTTGCAAATTGAACATCTGAAACTTGGAATTTTGGTTCATCAATCAAGGTATATATCAAAAAAGTTCTAAAAAATTTTACATGGATAAAACACACCCATTAAGTACCCAATAGTTGTACGATCTTTTGATATAAATAAAGATTTCTTTTAGCCAAGAGAGGATAATGAAGAGATTCGAGGTTATGAAGTACCATATTTTAGTGCAATACGTGCACTTATGTACCTTGCTAATAATATACAACCTGATATATCATTATTAGTAAATCTATTAACAAGATATATTTTCTCTCGAGTATTAAACACATTCTGGGATACCTCGAAGGAACAATTGATAGGTATTTATTTTATTTCAATAATTCGAAACTAAAACTAATCAGTATGAATAAGACCATTTGATACCTATTCGCAAAGACACTACCTGCTGCAACATTTGAGAAATTGATTCATAAAATTGGGATGAAATGATTTAAAGGTCTCCAACGATGTTCCCATGAAGGGAGATAATATTGTTGTACTCTTTTTTTTTTTTTTTCCTTAGACAAGGTTTTCCATTGAGTATTTTGTTGTAAGGTTTTTAACGAGATAGCCATAAATCATCAAAGAAATTGTGTATTTTTTTTTACTTGAATTGTTTTTACAAGGTTTTTCTCATTAAAGGTTTAAATGAGACATATTTCATACAACAATGGACATAAAAAGGGGAACATTATGACTATAATTAAATAATGTGAATATCTATCTTATAAACTTGATTATGCACTGCCGATGCAATTAAATTACCTAACAAGGAAGAAATCAATCAAAGTTATTGATCTTCTTAGTAATAAAGAAATCAATTAGATCTGTTGATCTTTTTTGGTAATGAAGAAATTAATCTTGGTAGTTGAAAATTATTTGATGACTAAGAAAGAAACTTCTATAAATAAGGTCTTCACTATATAATTTTATATAATAAAATTATATAAAAGTTCTATTAAAAAATAGAGCTTTCTCTTACTCTCACATGTCTTTCTCTCTTTGGATTTTTTTTTAATTCATTATTTATGTTTCTGCAATGGAGTTATTTTATTTTCATAACAATTTCCATCTATTCGTAATTGAAAGCCATCTTCCACCCATCCATCCATTCATTACTTATGTATCTCTTCTTTTTCTTAAAGAATTTTTTACTATTAGGTTTGATGTTGGAGGAAAGAGTTTGGACTTGAGCACATTAAAATGTACATTTTTGTCATATGTGAAGTTTCAATTTGTCGTATAATTAAGGGATTACTGCATCGCACACCCTTAAATGGCCCTTAAATGGAGTGCTAGTTTGGATTCTCCTATATTATATGTATGGAAACTTTTTATTTGTTCATGCATCGAAAAATAATAAAATAATAAGAAATCTAGTTGTGCTCAATGGCACAATCCATATGTAATTAGAAGGAAAAATATTAGTAACTTTAGTATGAAATATTCATCTCTATGAAGCACATATGTATTTGTAGGAAAAACCTATTGACAAACCTATTCACACAACAACAATATTAAGTTAGAGAATCCCCTTTTTTTTTGTTACAAAAGACAAAAGCTATTCATTCACCCACTTAAAGATGGCAATTTGGTCAACTGAGGTTAGCCTTATTAAGACCTAGCAGGTTTAAGAAATAAGATGACAGTTACAAAAAAAAATATTAGCTTTTTTTTAAATACTTTTATAAATATTTGTTAAAATTAAAAAAAATTATTTATCATATTTTAACAAATATTCACAAAAATAACAACCTTCCTTCTCCATCTCGTCGCCTCCATTCATTTTTTTTTTCTACTACTCTCTTTCTTCTTCTTCTTTATCCGTTCATCTTCTAGGGTTTCCCTCTATATTTCTTCTTCCACTATGTTCTGCAATTGCATAATCACTTTTCTTGTTACATCTTAACAGTTCTCTCTCTTTTTAAGTGTTTTTCTTCCTCAGCAGTTGTAATGATAAGTAAACTATTGCACAATTTCGTTTATTGGCAGCCGTTCTACAAGTGAAAGCAAATATCAATTTCTTGATTCGATTCAACCAAAACCTCTATTCCTTTAAGTGCTTGATTCCTTCAAACATTTTAAGGTAAAAACTCACAAATTTGGATTCTCCTA
>JAJIYU010009847.1:0-16702 GCA_030144865.1 Tinospora cordifolia | reverse complement strand
TGCGTCGCTTGTAATGTAACACCGGCCCGGCCCGCCGTTTGGTTTAGTCCACTGTCAAGAAAAATGGTGGACGCGTCCAATGCTTAATGATACGGGGGTTGGGGTGTTACAGCTAGGCCGAGCACAAGGGCTATTTGGCCCGTGCGAGCCAAAATGGCGCGTGGGCTGACCAACGCGTCTATCGGCCCATGCACCCTCTTCTTCTCTCCCTTCTCCTCTTCTTTTTCTTTTATTCTTTTTCCAATGAGAAAACAACTGCAGGTGGTGGTTTTTGGCCCCGAATTTTCTCACTTCTGCAGCTCCACCGGGCATGGCTCAGGCAGTGAACATTTGTGCACCTCATAGGCAACTCAACGAGCCATGTGGTGAAGTATTGCCATGCAAGAAGACCCCGCAAACGATCCAACAAAACCACCATTGTCACTGTTATTAGCATGTTTGAGAAACCAATTTTAGCTACTTCATTCTCCCTCGTCCCTAAGCCAAACCGAGCAAGAGACCACTCTTTGGAAAGCCCTCACACTCTTCTTCAAGTCCCTACAAGCCTCGGCTACCATTGTTAGACCAGTAGAGATGAAACCAGCCGAGAAAACGTGTTGTTCAACACTTGGAAACCCAAGAAACTAAAAAAAAAGTGTTGATGTGAACTTCGTAGGGTTGGTTCATACCCCATCCGAGGTTCGTTTTAGACATATAATAGCTTGTTTTAAACCTCTAGCATCTACTCTAACTTTCATTTTTTGATAAATGGCAAATAAACTCTAGAAATGTGTCAAAAAGGGGGCTAAAATGGGTTGTTCACCAACTATGACAACAGTTTTGCAGGAAAGTTGTGCTTGAGAGAAACTTTGAACCACCATTTGAAGTGGATAGGAACATTGGATCAGGTCGAAGTTTGGAGTGATTAAAGTTCACATTAGGGACTATAGGACGGTATAAAGTTTGAACCATAACCCTTTGTCAATATGATTTACCATGTGTACCAATATGCCTTGTCAGCTAGGATTCTAGGACTTAGAAAATTCTCTGAAAAATTTCCCTAGGTTGCTATGTTGAAACTTGTAATTGAAAGTCGTTAGGGTTATGCTTGCTTGATGTTTTGAACGAGACCTAGTGAATTGGTGTTTTAGGATCTGAGAACCCTTAAAACCAGCAGAGGAAAGCCTCGGATCAATGTTGTGGAGAGGTGAAATTAGGCACTTAAAAAGCTTAGAAAAATTGGAAAATTGAAAATCTATTTCAGGACTGAAATGTAAAGAGTCAATCGAGTGACCAAAAATGATTATTTTGGCTGCGATTTGGTGAAAACGTCATGGGATATGACTAGAATATACATGCAAAATTTCAGAATGTTCTGAGTTTGGAAGGTAGGTTAATTGGAGCACTTAGTGACTGCCTGTCACATGTAGTCCGAGGAAACCGAATATCCTGATATCATTGTTGGAAAACATATCAAACGAGACCCAAAAATTGTGAAATAAAATTCTGGTAACTTTTTGGGAAGAATAGATCAAATCTGAGGAAATTTAGAAAATTTATTGCGCAGATAGGAAGAAAAACCCAAAATTCCTAAATTTGGCTGACAATTCTGAAAGCGAATTAAATGACCAAACCTCATTGTTTTGAGCTGAAATTTGGTGGAGAAATTCCTATGTATGTCTAGTATATGCATACCAAATTTTAGAGCATTTTGATATGGATAAATAGGTCAAACGAGGCAAAAAGTTACTGCCTGTCACATAGAATCTGAAAACACACAGACCCTGATATCTCAGTTAAAAGCACTATCAAACAAAGTCTTAAAATCATGATTTAAAATTCTGGGGAAGATTTGAGGAGTCTAGAACAGATCTAAAAAATTTGGTACAAATTCGATGTACAGATTGCTCACAAAAAAATTAGAAACATTGTTGCGCAATTAGGGCCATAAGCTAAAGATGTGCCTAAGTGATAGGAATTGGGAATTTTGACCCTTTTAACCCAATCTTGACCTGAATGGCCTATGTTGACCCAATTTGGGCACAAATTGACCAAAGGTGACTAGGATGACCACAATGACCAGAGTTGACCAAGTTTGACCGATTAACTGAAACGGCTCGGGTCGATCGAAACTGAGTAGGGATAGTGAGATTAGATATTAGGCCACTGTATGGATAAAACCGAGATTGGGCCCAAGGTGAGTAGTTTGACTCAGCTATTTTCTGTGACTTTTATTCCTTGCATAAAACTTATATGAAATGACATGGTTTAAATAGTTTCACAAGTCTTAGATACATCTAATTGGTTTTGAGATTGGTAGATGTACACTGGTAGTGAGACCATAGGCTTGAGGGTCGAGCTTCGGGGTCAGTGTACTTGATGTGATTGTGATAGACTCAAGGTTCGAGCGCTAGGGGTTAGAGCATATGATGAGTACGCCTAGCTCACGAACCCGCTGAGTCATGGCACTCGAGGACCGAGCGAGGGGTTAGGGTATTTGCGGAGTATGCCTAGCTCACGACCTACTTGAGTGGCCAGTACACCTAACTCAGGACCTGCTCGAGCAATGACCTTAGGTTGGGTTTGTTGAGTTAACCTAGCATGGATATGTTTTTCTTATTGGCATGGATTTGAGATGTTTTCTGAAACTGATGCACTGTTTATAATTGTTTCCATACTAGGCCATGCTTTCGAATGCCATATTATTTTTACTTCTCATGCATACATGCATTGTTTTGGACTATTGGTTTTGGTTGACATGTTGATCTTTTTACTCACTGAGTCATGTGGATTTTAGGGTTACTACTCTATCACTATTTCAAGTTCTTCATTGGTTGATAAAGGGAAAGGCGTAGTGATCGCCTGACTCCCGGACAACTCCTGTCCCCTTTCTTTTGGTATTTTGATTTAGAGGTCGGTCATTCCTTGTTTGTGTATAAGTGGTCATTTATGTATTTTGAACAAGACTAATATGCAATGAAATGCTTTTGTCTCGTGTATTACATACTTTTGCTTTTAAGCATTTCAATTGTTCTGATATCATCTGTTGTTTGAAATTGAATAGGGCTTAACAGTGGTTGGGCAAACTCGACATGATGAACGAGTTCGTCAGGCACTATGTCGGTCGAGCCGCGCTTGGCTTGGAGAAGGGGTCTCGACAAGACTTGGTATCAGAGCCCTAGGTTCAAAGGAACAAAAAAAACACTAATAAGTGAAGAACCTAGATGATATCAGAATGATTGCAAAAGTAAGCAAATCATCGAATAATGACTAGCAAGCATAAAACGTACTTTGAACAGAACATAAAATGATAGTGAACTAATACAGTCCGGTCTATTTTGAATGTATGAATAACCAACAATCCAATTTCAATTGTAGATAAATATGTTACCTCGACGAAGTAGAGCACCACCTAGGCGAGGCAGACCACCGCTCAAGCCGAGGGAGCCGACACCACCACCACCACCCCCTCATGTTCAACTCGAACTAGACCAGGTAACGGGCATTCCAGCAGCGATAGGCTCCGCTTGCTCATTTCACCCCTTAATAGACGAAGAAGATTTTTTCATATTCGAGGCCGTGAAAAGCTTCCATGTTGCCACTAACGGGCCACCCTACCATGCCCGCGCGCTGCCACTTGGATTGACCAACGGCGAGCGTAGAGTCCCCGTCCCCCTTATCGATTTCATGATAGATTTCTGAAACTATGTGATTAGGGCTTCTAATGAGGCTGCTCAGGCCCAAACAACCTTGCTGATGGAGAGCCTAGACCGATTGGAGGCTGAGAGGCTAAGAATCGAGTCAGCATTACAGCCTGCCCCACTTGTGCCCCATGCTGCTGAGCCACCAGCTGGGCCGGTAGTAGCACTTGCAGCCCCAGCACAAGATAGACAGGGAGACGAGAGAGTCCATGCCCGGCTCTTCAAGAGCTTCATGGATTTACGCCCTGAGAGTTTCAGTGGCAACATTAGTTTAGAGGCGGCAGAGGATTGGCTGCTGAACATGGAGAAGAATGCCTAAACCTTGAGACTATCAGGGGCAGATCAGGTTCTGTTTTCAGCCGACATACTAGAGAGTGAGGCTGTTAGACGGTGGCGTTCTACCAGGAGTATTGAGGGCTTGATCACTTCATGGGTCAAGTTCAGAGAGTTGTTTCTAGAGGTTTACGTTCTCGATACTGAGAGGGAACATAAGAAGGTGGAGTTTTTAAGCCTATGTCAGGGGACCATGACTGTGCAAGAGTATACACATTGGTTCCTACAATTTGAGGCTTATGCACTTGGGTTGATTGCTAACCAAAGAGAGAGAACCTGATTCTATCGGCAAGGGTTGACGGTTGCCATCAGGTAGGCAACTTCCACATCCAGGGCCCAGACCCTAGAAGAGATCCAGAGGGAGGCCCTGCGGTATGAGATGGATGGTCTAGATGATCGCCCTGAAATTTCTATAGAATTTGGCAGTACCCCTCAACCGCAACCACAGCAGTAGGCCGCAGCCACAGCAGTAGGCCTCATCGCAGACTCAGCCATCACATAGAGGTGGGTCTTGAGGTTATCGGGGCCGTGATCACTTCTAGAGGCAGAAGAAAAGGAAGTATCATGAGACACAGTCGAGTGGCACTCCTAGCCAAACTGCCACCTAGGTAGTAGCACTTGCAGCCACTCCCATGTAGGCACAACCCACCAGCAGAGCAACAGAGCACATTTTCAGGAGGTCGAGGCAAGGGTCGTGGTAGAGGTCGTGGGCAGAGTCAAATATATCAGGGAGGACAGAGACCACCCCTTACATGTTATTAGTGCGGACAGATTGGACACAAGAAGGCTGAGTGTCCGACTCTTATTGGTGGTCCTAGTTCTTCTGCCTCGATTATCAGAGATAGAACACAGGTCATCACCCAGCCCGACTCTGATTCGATAAGGACCTTGGTGGAAGGTGTCGTCTCACTTTATGATTCATCTGTTTATGTATTGATTGATGCTGGTTCTACTTTGTCCTTCATTTCTGGATGTGTCATAGATAGATTGGGACTTAGACCAGTTAGGGCTCCTACTTGGTTGATGATGAGCACTACTGCTGGGGAACGCATCTACCCCAACATGATATGTAAGAGGTGTGTACTTAGGCTAGAAGATTTTGAGACTATAGTAGACCTCTACGTATTGGAGTTTCTCGAGTTTGATGTCATACTAGGTATGGAATGGCTGGCTGCGTACCACACATATGTTGACTACTTCGCCAAGAGGGTTGTCTTTTAGATTCCAGGCCAACCCACTGTTGTCTTCTAGGGTAGAGCTTCAGATAGCCAGAGTACTCAGGGCCGATTGGTGATGCAACATGAGGTTGATAATTTAGCTCACTTGACGACCATAGATGAGACACCTGCGGGACCGTCTATTGATGAGATCCCAGTTGTCAGAGACTTCCCTGATGTGTTCCTTGAGGATCTGCCCGACTTGCCCCCTAAGCGGGAGATGGACTTTATTATCGAGATCATTCTAGAGATACGACCTGTATCGATTCTTCCTTATCTCATAGAGCCTAAGGAATTGCAGGAATTGAAGGTCGAGCTGGAGGAGTTGTTGAGTAAGGGCTTTATTTCTCCCAGTATGTCACCTTGGTGTGCTTCAGTTTGTTTGCGAAGAAGAACGATGGGAGTCTCCACTTATGTATTGACTACCGAAAACTAAACAAGGTGACGATCAAGAACAAGTATCCCCTCCCACGTATCGATGACTTATTTGACGAGCTTAGAGGTGCCAAGGTGTTCTCGAAGATTGATCTAAGATCTGGGTACCATCAGTTGAGAGTTAGGGAGGAAGATGTACCGAAGACTGCATTCCGCACTAGATATGGGCACTATGAGTTTTTGGTCATGTCGTTTGGCATAACAAACGCCCCAGCAATGTTTATGGACCTCATGCAGAGTGTGTTCTGGCCGTACCTTGACACTTTTGTGATTATCTTCATCAATGAAATCTTGATCTATTCGAGGTCCCACGATGAGCATACCGAGCACCTAAGGATCGCACTTCAGACTTTGAGAAAGCATAGATTATATGCTAAGTTCAACAAGTGCGAGTTTTGGCTATTGAAGGTCCAATTTTTGGGTCACATAATTAAAGCTGAGGGTATCTCTGTGGACCCCTCTAAGATTGAGGCAGTTATTAGTTGGTTGAGACCTACCACAATGACGGAGATCCGTAGCTTCTTGGGTTTAGCGGGCTATTAACGTCATTTCATCTAGAACTTCTCGAGGATTGCAGCTCCGATGATGAAGCCAACCAAGAAAGATGCCCCTTTTGTATGGACTGATAGGTGAGAGGAGGCCTTTCTTGAGCTTAAGCAGAGATTTACATCGATTCCAGTACTAGTGTTGCCAAAGCTCGGCCAAGAGTTGAGCATATATACTGATGCATCACAGATAGGCTTGGGTTGTGTATTGATGCAAGATGACAAGGTAGTAGCTTTTGCCTCTCGACAGTTGAAGTATCATGAGAGGAACTACCCTGTACGTGATTTAGAGTTGGCAGCAGTAGTATTTGCACTTAAGATCTGGCGGCATTATCTTTAGGGCGAGCGCTTTACGCTCTACTTAGATCATAAGAACCTTAGGTATTTGTTTTCACAGAAGGATCTGAACATGAGGTAGAGACGACGAATGGAGCTGTTGAAGGATTATGATTTTTCTATTGATTACAACCCGAGGAAAGCTAATGTAATGGCTGACGCTTTGAGTAGGAAATGGGTCGAGACTACACACATGGCGAGACATGTGTCCCATGAGTGGATGATGCTAGATTTTGCTTCAATCATGAGTATCCATGAGTCATCTACTGTGGCTGGAGTCAGTGCACAGATTATTGCTCAACCAGTTCAGGTTCACGAGATCACAGAAGAGAGTGGTCTCTGGATGACGCTTCTCGAGGATAGTGGTCTCTGGATTCACAAGGTACACTGAAGTTCAGGGCACGGCTATGGGTACCAGACAATGCTAGCTTGAGACGCAGTGTGTTCAAGGAGCTACATCGATCGAGATATGTTATTCATATGGGTGCCAATGAAATGTACCAAGATGCTAGATGCACATATTGGTAGCCCGAGATGAAACGGGACATAGCAGTCTTCATTTAGAGATGTGACATGTGCCAGCAGGTTAAGGCTGAGCACCAGAGACCGATGGATCCTTATAACCCTTGTCTATACTGAAGTGGAAGTGGGAGCACATCATTATGGACTTCGTTACAGGACTACCCCGTACACAGCGGAGACATGACACTATTTGGGTAGTGGACCGGTTGACGAAGTCTGCCCACTTTCTTCTTATGCATACTAAGGATTCAGTGGAACGATTGAGCCGACTCTATATCAGGGAGATTATGAGGCTCCATGGGGTTCCCCTATCCATTGTGTCCGACAGAGACGCAAGGTTCATGTCTCGATTTTGGCAGGCATTGTAGACTCAGTTGGGGACGAGGGTGAACCTTAGTACAGCATTCCATCCACAAACTGATGGCCAGTCTGAGCGTGTGATTCAGATCCTTGAGGATATGCTACGATCTTGCATTTTGGACTTTGGTGGTAGTTGGGAGGATCACTTAGCTCTATGTAAGTTTTCTTAGAATAACAGCTACAAGTCGAGCATGGGGATGGGGCCGTTTGAGGCATTATGTGGTCGACCAAGCAGGTTTCCCGCCTGCTGGGTCGAGACAGGTGACAGAGCAGTCTTAGGCCCTGCCTTCATACAGGAGCGAATGAGAAGATACAGAGGATTACACATAGTATGAAAATCGCTCAAGACTGACATAAGAGTTATGCGAATAACTGGAGAAGGGTCCTTGAGTTTGATGTTGGTGACCATGTCCTCCTCTGCATTTCACCTCGCAAGGGGCAAACACGATTCGGGATTTCAGAGAAGCTCGCACTGAGATTTATTGGGCCTTTTGAGATCCTTGAGAGGATAGGCCCCATTTTTATCGACTAGCGTTACTGCCACAGTTATCGGGTGTACATAATGTATTTCACGTTTCTATGTTGAGGAAATATCACCATCATCCCTCGCATGTTATTGATTGGAGGCATATTGAGCTACGAGAGGACTATACATTTGATGAGATGCCTGTGGCCATTATAGATCGAGTTGTGAAGAGGTTGCGCAACAAGGAGATACCGATGGTGCAGTGCGCTGGCAGTTCCATGGTGCTGAGCAAGATACATGGGAGACTGAGGATTTTATGATTCACCACTACCCTAAGCTAATGAGTGTTGCTTATTGATTTGCATTATTTGCATCACTGTAAATTTTGAGGACAAAAATTTTTTTAAGGGGGGGAGGTTGTGACGATTCGTGTTTCGGTACACAAAAAAAAATATTCGAGTCCAACATATGTATTTTCTGAAATTTTAATGGAGATACATGGATTTACCTCAATTTTTCTCAATTTTATATTATTTGTTGGAGAAAATGGGAATAATTGGAAAAAATACAATTTTGAGGAAAAAATACATGGAATTATAAAGAAAATGTGATTTCTTGAGAGAAATAATTTTTAGGATGGATTATTGAATTTTTGGAATAATTATGAAAATTTTAGAGTAATTAACGAAATTTTTGGAGAAAAATGTGATTTTTGGAGGATTATTCATTTTTTTTGAGAAAATAATTGTACAAATGATTAAAATTGGTGTATAATTAGAATTTCAAATGAGAAATGATGATTAAATTATTTTTGATAATTTAAAAAAATGTGAAAATTCGGATATATATAAGTGTTGTATGGAGTGGGGAAGTGGAAAATAACAAAAAAAAATGTGTATGGACCTGGGCAGCCCATGCCCATTCTAGGCGGGCCGCACAAGGCACGGGCCAAATGGATCGTGTGGGCTAGGCCGAGCGCAAGGGCCATTCGACTCGTGCGGGCTGAATTGGCACGTGGGCCGGCCCATGCGCCCCCTTCTCCTCTTCTTCTTCTTTTTCTTCTTTTTCTAGAGAGAAAACAACTGCAAGTAGCGGTTCTTGGCATTTGAATTTTCTCACTTCCGTAGCTCTGCCGGGTAGGGTCAAGTAGTAAACATTTGTGCACCTCATCGGTAACTCAACGAGCCACGTGGGTGGCCATGTGATGAAGTATTGCCATGCAAGAAGATCCCCAAACCATGCAACAAAACCACCACTGTTACTGTTATTAGCATGTTTGAGAGACTAAATTCAACTACTTCATTCACCCTCATCCCTAAGCCAAATCGAGCAAGGGACTACTTGTTGGAAAGCCCTCACACTCCTCTTCAAGTACCTACAAGCCTCGGCCAGCATTACTCGACCAGTAGAGACGAAACTAGCCAAGAAAACGTGTTGTTTAATACTTGGAAACCCAAGAAACTAAAAAAGATTGTTGATCTAAACTTTGTAGGGCTGGTTCATACCCCATCTGAGGTTTGTTTTGGAGGTATAATAGCTCATTTTCAACCTTGTAGCATTTACTCTAACTTTCATTTTTTTGATAAATGGCAAATAAACTCTAGAAATGTGTCAAAAAGGGGGCTGAAATGGGTTGCTCACCAGCTGTGACAGCAATTTTGCAGGAAAGTTGTGCTTGAGAGAAACTTTGAACCACCATTTGAAGTGGATAGGAAGATCAGATCAGGATGAAATTTGGAGTGATTAAAGCTCACATTAAGGACTACAGGAAGGTATAATGTTCGAACCATAACCCTCTGAGAATATGATTTACCATGCTTATCAATGTACCTTGTCAATTAGGATTCTAGGACTTAGAAAATTTTCTGAAAAATTTTCCTAGGTTGCTATATTGAAACTTGTAATTGAGAGTGGTTAGGGTTATGCTTGCTTGCTGATTTGAATGAGACCTAGTAAATTGGTGTTCTAGGATCTGAGAACCCTTCAAACCAGCAGAGAAAAGCCTCGGATCAATGCTATAGATAGGTGAAATTAGGCACTTAAAAAGCTTAGAAAAATTGGAAAATTGAAAATCTGTTTCAGTACTGAAATGTAAAGAGTCAATTGAGGGAACCAAAATGATTAATTTGGGCTGAGATTAGGTGAAAAGGTTATGGGATATGCCTAAAATATACATGCCAAATTTCAGAACGTTCTGAGTTTGGAAGGTAGGTCAATTGGAGCACTTAGTGACTGCCTACCACATGCACTCCGGGGAAACCGAATATCCTGATATCACTGTTGGAAAACATATCAAACGAGACCCAAAAATTGTGAAGTGAAATTCTGGTAAGGTTTTGAGAAGAATAGATAAAATCTGAAAATTTTTACATAAATCCAACGGTTGGATTGATCACATGAAATTTGGAATATTTACTGCGCATATAGGAAGAAAAACCTAGAATTCCTAAATTCGGCTGAAAATTCTGAAAGTGAATTAAATGACCAAACCTCAGTGTTTTGAGCTGAAATTTGGTGGAGAGGTTCCTATATATGTCTATTATATGCATTCCAAATTTTAGAGAATTTTAATATGGATAATTATGTCAAATTAGGCAAATAGTTGCTGCTTGTCACATGGAATTCGAGAACACATAGACCCTGATATCTCACATAAAAACACTATCAAACGAAGTCCTAAAATCTTGATTTAAAATTTTGGGGAAGATTTGAGGAGTCTATAATAGATTTAGAAAATTTGGCACAAATTCGATGTACAGATTGCCCGCAGAAAAATTGAAAAAATTATTGCGCAGTTAGGGCCATAAGCTAAAGATGTGCCTAAGTGATTGGAATTGGGGATTTTGACCATTTTGACCCAATCTTGACTTGAATGGCCTATGTTGACCCAATTTGGGCACAAATTGACCAAAAGTGCCTAGGATGACCACACTTACTAGAGTTGACCAGAGTTGACCAGGTTTGACCGATTGATCGAAACAGCTCGGGTAGATCAAAATTGAATAGGGACAATGAGATTAGAGATTAGGCCACTGTATAGATAAAATTGAGATTGAGTTTAATTGATGCAGATTTGAGAGAGTACTCGAGAGTGGACCAGTTGTAGACAGGACATCGGTGCACAGGACCCAAGGTGAGTAGTTTGACTCAGGTGTTTTCTGACTTTTATTCCTTGCATAAAACTTATATGAAATGACATGGTTTAAATGGTTTCACAAGTCTTATATACATCTGATTGGTTTTGAGATTGGTACATGTGCACTGGTAGTGAGACCATAGGCTCGAGGGCTAAGCGTCGGGGTCAGGGTACTTGATGTGATTGTGATAGACTCAAGGTCCAAACACTAGGGGTTAGGGCATATGATCAGTGCGCCTAGCTCACAAACCCACTCGAGTCATGGAACTCGAGGACCGAGCGAGGAGTTAGGGTATTCTCGGAGTACGCCTAGCTCATGACCCACTCAAGTGGCGAGTACGCCTAACTCAAGAACTGCTCGAGCAATAACCATAGGTTGGGTTTATTAAGTTAACCTAGCTTGGATATGTTTGTCTTATTGGCATAGATTTGAGATGTTGTCCAAAACTAATGCACTGTTTATAACTATTTCCATACTAGGCCATGCTTTCGAATGGCATATTATTTTTACTTCTCATACATACATGCATTGTTTTGGAGTATTGGTTTTGGTTGACATGTTGATCTTTCTACTCGCTGAGCCACATGGATTTTACCTCACTACTCTATCACTATTTTAGGTTCTTCGGTGGCTAATAAAGGGAAAGGCGTGGTGATCGCCTCACTCCCGAATGACTCCTATCTCCTTTCTTTTGGTATTTTGATTTAGAGGTCGGCCACTCCTTGTTTGTGTATAAATAGCAATTTATGTATTTTGAATAAGACTAATATGTAATGAAATGCTTCTGTCTCGTGTATTGCTTACTTTTGCTTTTAAGCATTTCAATTGTTCTGATATCGTTTATTGTTTGAAATTGGAAAGGGCTTAACAATGGTTGGGCGAACTTGATGTAGTGAGCGAGTTTGTCTGGCCACTAAGTCGGTTGGGCCGCCCTTGGCTTAAAGAAGGGGTCCCGACATAGTAATATATGGATTTTGCCAAAATTAGCAAAGTATATTAGTGGGAAGCCTATTTTTATTTTTTCTGATATGAAAATATTTTGTATGAGCAAAAAAAAAATCTTGAAACTTATTAAGAATATTTGGGTTAATATGTACCAATACATGAAGTTAAATGCATATATAGGACTAAATATCGGAAATAAATATGTTAGAGATGATTTATAATATAAATTTAAATGCATTGAATTTGATTTGATGCATATGAATGATTTTTATAAGGGGATCAAGTTGGTGTACTGGAGACTAAATTTTTGATTAGGTATTATGAACTATTGGAATGTTAATTATTGGTCAGTAATCTTTACTTTTTGGTATCATATGTGACATTAGTATTATATTAAAACTTTTGATTTTTATTAAGTAGATTTGTGTAAAGCATGACATATCTATTTAAACTTCATGAAATGATTTCAATGCATTGGAGCATATTAATTTACATAATTAAGTAGATCATTGACATAGCAACATTTCTATAGGTCTTAGTCTCACGAACAAGACTCACAGAATTGACCATTGTGATAATCTTGATTGGTGCATTCTTAGCATAAAATGAAAGACATAGAAATTATTAAATTAATAAATGGATAATTAGAGGTTGGTACACTTCTCATTTGTGCACATGAGGAATAGATACACTCTATTAATTAGAAGGAGGGAGATGGTTTATGTTCTTTTAAAAAAAATTACATAGTGTTGAAACTAACTATGTGTTCACACATTATACGGCCCATCATATTCTCTATTATTTTCTTCAAGTTATGATAAGAAAGGATAAGGGAAGGTGTTGGATTAATAGTGGCAAGTTTCTTTTCTTTTGGACTTATAATATGTTGCTGATTGTCCAAATTGTAGTGTTTTGAGATATTTATATACAAGTTATCATATAGGTAGATTGTAAGATCAAGTTATGGATTTTATGTGGATGAGTAGTTAACATGAGAGTAAATGTATATTTTTTATATTGATTGTGATTTATTAGGTAGTTTGATTTAGTGATATGCTACATTTTCAAAGGAGATTCTATCAAAACTTTTTCAAGACATTGGTGATGCGGTTAGGAAGGCTTACATGATTTCTAAAATGTTTGTATTCTGACATGTTCAAAAATTTTGTGTCAGTCGTGACGTCACCTGAGAAAGGTTACAACACTAAGATTCATATATTCAAGTCGATGAATACAATGATTAAGTTTTTTCACATTTAAAATTATATTACTCATCCAAAACTCCATTGATTTTTCACTACGTGTGACCCAAGTCTCTCGTTTTTAGTTATTGTGTACTTCTTTAACACAAGCTAAAATTGATCTTGTAATTGGTATCTTCTAACAATAGGATCTTGCAAAATTTTTAAATATATTCACAAAGAAGAATATCTTCACCTACACCATATGAAGACCTCTTAGACATTTTTGGTGAAAAAAGATTGAGTGAAAGAAAAAATAATGAAGGTTGTGCTCAAATGTAAGAAAATGAAATTGAGATCTAATGGAGGTTGTGCTCAAATGTAAGAGAATGAATCTCTTCATGCACATCATGCATATCAAAATATGAATCAAAATAAAAATATCGTCACACAGATCTTATCATATACGTTAAAATTAGAATCATAATAAGAATCTTGTCATACATATAAAAATTAAATTCAAAATAAGAATCTTGCTGTATATCTCAAAGTTTGAATCATAATGAGAATTTTGCTATAGTGTTTTTATCATACATATGAAAATTAAAATCAAGATAAGAATCTTATCATACACATAGAACAAGAATCCTGTCATACCAATCAAAGTCAAAATCATAATAAGAATCTTATCATACTGGTCGTATTATACATATCAAAATCAAAATTAGAATAAGAATTTTGTTGTATGAGTGATGTCAAAGACATCAAAGTCAAAATCATAATAAAAATCTTGTTATACCAGTCTTACTTAACACATCAAAGTCAAAATTAATGTAAGAATATTGTCATTCAGGTCTTGTTAGACACATTGATCCTTCAATCCTCCGTCCTATAAATATTAATCCAATTTGCTTACTTGACCATCAATCTTTCATCCAAAATTTTGACAAATTTTGAAATTATTTTCAACCTTTCTTGTTTTTCAACCATCTTTATCCCAATATGAATTTCCCTAGTAGAGGATTGTTGTACCCATCATCTTCTACTTTGTCTTCGAAAACTAAAGATGATATATCAATGTTGAATAACATTGAAGTTATTAATAAAGCAATTGATGTAGAATAAGAACTGATGTCATGCAATTATGAATAAGAACATGTTCCTAAGACAACTTATCAAGCAACATCCCAAACATGGCTTTCTTCCGAGTCATGTAGCCATCAAGTATGATAGGGAAATTGCATATTGTAACCTTTTAAATGACTATTTTATTAAGAACCCATGTTCCAACGAAGTCATATTTTGTCGACAATTTCAAACGTCTCAAAGTTTATTTCTCTACATTTTGCATGTAGTTAAAGATTAGGATAATTATTTCTAATAACAGAGATGCACTTGGTAGGCTTGAATTGTCACTTTTACGAAAAGTGTAGTATTTGTCGCATGTTGGCTTATGATCTTCCTACCAATGCTACTGACAGATACATCAAAATAGGTGAGTCAATAGCCATTGAGAACATGAAGAGATTTTGCCGTAACCCACTTTGTAAAAGTGACGTCATTATAGACACATAATACCATATACTCTAATCTACGTATATAATACTATGTCAGCTTCTTTAACCTTGTAAAGAAATTCTATAGAGTCTCTCCTAAAGTTGACTTATCCCAAAGGAAAGAAATCAACCGATAGATAGTACATTCTTTAACAATTCTATAAACAAATAATTTTTAACACACTTTCATTATTCATAACTCATAACCAAAAGTTTTCAACACTCTTACCTAGTTTTATGCACACAATAATGATTGAAGAGCTTTCTACTCTTCCTGAGCTAGTCGCTTTTCTTTTCAATCTATTTTTGAAATATTGAAGAAAATAAGTGAGCTACAACACACTTAGTAAATATTCTTTATCTATGACATTTAGATTCATTTAAATAACTATGCCAACAATCAAATCTTTAAGTAAAACATTGAACTCACCATGCTAATCTGAGCAATACATATATGCATTTTAACATAATTGTCATGTTATTATTATAATCATGCAAAATTTAATAAAACAAACTCATATGCATTTCTTCGAAGAAATAAAGTCAGTCTCACTTCTCATCAGACTTTAACAAAAGTAAATTGCATCTCTAATTACTACGTACTCCACAATTATTTCAAGAATGATCACATAGAGAATGGTCGATACTTCTCATGGCTCATTCTCATATGAATTATCATATAAGAAGTATTATTCTTTATAGCTCAATCTAGCAAAATGATATCATGTTTTAAATTTATTATTATAAATTCAAAACACGTTACCATATGAATAAAATTTTATAAATTACAAACTAATGCAACATATATTCATACAGATAGCATTTACATTTAAATCATTTTTTATATTTGCAATGTTATATAAACAACCAATATAAAGAAATACTCACATAATACTAAAAGCTTATCCCGTTTGACACATATCTCGCTTTCTAATACCATAACCAACCTCTTCACAATTTACTATAAATCAAGTAAAATAATTTATCATTTCCTATAATATATGTTATTTTCTATCTGCATCTATTCTATTATATATCACATTATATAATGTTATATTGGCATCACAAGTTATAACCTTTTCACTTGTCACCAACATTATGTGATTTTATATTAATAATATTATATAACATTACATAATGTTAATGTACATAATACATTAATCAATTAATTTTTTTCTCCAATTGCTCAATTGTTAATTAAACTTATCAATCAATCTTCAAAAATCATATTTTATTGTCATTAAGTCTAGAATTTTTTTTTTTTTTACATTTCTATATCTTCTAATTAAAATTTCATTAGCATTATACATATCCAAATATTACTCAAAATGAATTAACTTCTAATCACCATATAAATCCCCAAAAATTAGATAGATACAAATAAATCATATATCTATGATCTACTCATTGATATGAACACAGTGATATAATTTTTTTTTTTTTTTGTAGTCTTACTCTATGTGAATTTATACCCTATTTTGGATAACATTATAAAACATCACTTTTATTAAAAAAATTTTACTAATAAAATTATAATTTATAGCTTTAATGTCTATCTTATAGTAAAAAGAATTGAAAATAACCCACTAAAACATCATATTTAATCAAAATTACGTACTTTTTTTTTTCTTCTTCTTCTTCTTCTTCTCCTCTTTCTCTTTTCTTCTCATTGTTTCTTTCTCCTGTGCCTCTCTGTTTGGCAACCCACGTTTTTAGAATGAATGCCACTTGACATTTGTATATATATAATGCTTGTGGGTCTCATCCCATGAGATAATCTTCATTCTCGTCTTATATATATATATATATATATATATATATATATATATATATATAATTTCTTTCTTTTTTTAATGTTTGCACACACCGCCACTTTAGTTTTTGTCTTTGTTTCTTTTTTAAAATATAAAAAAAATCCATGTGATAAACATACAATTTATATTTATTATTTCTTTTCTAACCAACTTTTTACACAATACACATAACCGC
>JAJIYU010009846.1:0-16622 GCA_030144865.1 Tinospora cordifolia | reverse complement strand
TTATTATTATTTAAAATTACAATTTATTTATATTTATATATTATTTAAAATTAAAATTTATTTATTTTACAAAATTATTTTAATTTTTTTAAAATATTAATAAAATTTTGATTTATTATATAATTTTAATTATTTAAAATATTTAAAAATTATTTATAAAAATTAAGTATTATACATACATATATATATGGCCGCGACAGCTTGTAGAGCCAAAATTTCTAAGGCACTACAGTAAAAAAATAAAATATCACTAAACATTCGGTCTGCACCGAGTATTTAGTGTGTTTAAACGGTGTCAAACACTCAACAGTGGACGTCTAGTGCCAAACTTGTATTGTGGATGTCTTATAGTTTACATGAAAATAGTAAAATTTAAAATCACTATAATTATTATAATTTAAGAGTTAAAGAATATTAAATAGTGAGTAGTGTTTATTCAAATATATTTATAACAATAATGAAGTTTATATATAAAAATATTAATTTAAATAAAAAATAGTATAAAAGAATATGAAATATAAAATACGATTGAAAAAATAGATTAAAATTTATAATGAAGTTAAACTTCTTTTAGAGTGAAAGTACCTTTCAGTATGAAAAAGAATAGATTAGAAATGCCCGGTCAGGCAATTGGTTTTTTTTTTTTTTTTTTTTTTTTTTTGTGTGTTCGAAGTCGATTATTTTGACCATAAGAAGCGCGTAAAGGATGGAGGCGGCGATTGAAGTGACCTTAAGACCGGAATATTTGTATTATAAAATTACTTTCCATTCGATTTTGACGTTATAGTCATCTTTTTGGCTGACGCGTCTAACCTCAACGGCCAAAGATTCCATGCTTCCAACTTTCAAAGACATTTCCAATTTCCAATTAAAAAATATTTTTTAACGTAACATGAAGAAATATTGTTTATAAAAAATATTATTTAATGCAATCTAAACTTTCACATTCCCTGCACTCTATAAAGTGATCATCTATTATTAGTTTATTAAGTCAATTTTTATTTTTAAAACTTTTACAAATCGTTTGGAGAAAATAAAAAATCATATATAAGTTTAGTAAAAAAAAAACAAAAATAAAAAAAATAACAGTAACAACAATTAAAATATAAGTATAATTATGATAATTAATTTTTAAACGTTTTAGATTTAGAATTATGATAATTATATTTAATCTAAGTATTGATTTGAAAGAATGTAAAATATATATATAAAATAGTATACCTATACTTAGGTACATACACACTCACTTATTTATAGAGCTCCGTCAAATATCAATTTCTTTAAAAGGGTTAAAAAAATATTAAATTAAATTTTATAGGTATAATTTTATTATAAACAAATGAACTCCTCAAAATATGCTCTACTTATTTATTAAATAATTATTTATATTAAACATGACATATTTATATAATTGTAAAAACTACTTAATTGTCCATTAAAATGTAATAACTTCAAGGGCTTGGTTGGGCCATCCAAATTACATTTCTAAATAAAGTAATTCTGGGAGCATTTAATAAAATACTCATTAAATCTTATATACTTGATGGCCCATCCTAACTGACCAAATCCTAATTCCCAACTCCCAAGCGGGAAGAGATCTCGGTGTGTTCTGTTGTCTAAAGCATTAATCTCCAGCGGGAAGGACTCGCCTGTGTTGAACCCATACTTTTTTGACATACAGAAAGCAGCGATGGAAAGATTCATCGAGATCTGGTATGTCCCCAGAATGCACAACCAACAGAACTGAATCACGCGTTTATGGATAATTATAATCTGGTTTTTATTTGCTTTGTCAAAAAAAAAAAAAAGATAAAAATTTAGATAAAATTACTTAAATGTCCCTGATTTCAAAGTATTGACTCTTTTATCATAGTTTTGTACCGTTAGCCGCCACGTAAGCAAGTCGTCCAGTTAAAAAAAAAATGAAAAAATATTTTCTGTGAAAATGCCTTCACCAGAAATGTTCTTTTTTTTTTAATTTCTAGAAATTTTTTTTATATTTTTTTATTTTTGGTGAAAGCGTTTTCTGTGAAAATGCCTTCACCAAAAATATATAAAAAATTATAAAATATTTTTTTTGATAATTTTTATTTTGGTGAAGACATTTTCATCACCTAGAAATATAAAAACTAATTTATTAATTTTTTTACAAAAATTTTAAAGTGAATAACACTCCCTAAAAAGAAACGTAAAAAAAAAAATTAAATTTTTTTGATAAAAAACTACTTTGATAAAAAAAAATTTAGATCAGAAGCGTAAATTGAGAGAAAGGAAAAAATTATACAAAAAATGATAAAATAATTTTTTTTCTAATGAGGGCGTTTTTCTGTGAAAACTCCTTCATCAGAATTTTTTTAAAATTTCTGGTGAAGGCATTTTTTTATTTTTGGTGAAGATATTTTCAGTTCACTAAAAAATTAAAAAAAAAATAAATATTTGGGTAAGACATTTTCATCACCTAGAAATTTAAAAAAAAATAAAAAACTATTTTTTTATTTTTCGTGAAGACGTCTTCAGTAAAAATTAAACTCTTTATAAGAAAAAAAAAAGAAAAAAAGATTTATTTCATAAAAAGAAGATAAAAACTCTTCAGATCATTTTTTTTTCAGATTTATAGTAAAACTTTGTAAAAAAAAATAAAAATCAATTTATTATTTTTTTTTACAAAAACTAATTTAATATAAAAATCTTAAAGTGAATAGCATTTCTTAAAAAGATAATTGAAAAAATATAAAGATGAATTTACTCTTTTTTGAAAAAAACTAATTTGATTAAAAAAATTTAGTTCAAAAGCGTAAAATAATATTTTAAAATTGTTTAAAAAATCCAATGTGGCTTTTTAGAAAAAATAATTTTATGTAATTTATGATTTCTTTTGTAAATACAACGTTAATTAAAAAAATTAAAAAAATATAAAGACTAATTTTTTTTTTCATTGATGACGCCTTCACTAAAAAAAAGGAAAAATTTTGGTGAAGCCGTCTTTAATGAAGACGTTTTCAACCAAAAATTGAAAAAAAAAATTGGTGAGACGAGAAAATGTGCAAGAACAATTTTTTTGTAATTTAATAAAACTTTTTAAGTGAAGATAATTTATTATTCACTAAATACATTTTTCCTGAATAAAAAGACCATTCAACAGAAAGAAAGAAAACATCTTTACTTTGAGATAATTTCCTTTATAAAGAAAAAAAATTATTTTTTTGGTGCCTAAGAATTTATGTAAAAAACATCTGTACTTTAAGATATTTTTGTCTTTCAAGGTGAATATTAATTTAAGAAATGGGAATTTTTTTTCCAAAAGAATGCCTGGACTTCAAAATTATTCAAATGCATAAAATTAATTACTAAAGTAAAAAAATTCTCATTAATACAAGATTTTGGTGCTCATGTTCATTATGAAATGAAATTAGTTATGAAATTTTAATTTCAATAATTTACAAAAATCTCTCGACTAAATAAAATTATAACAATATATAACACAACCCAAAATATGTAAACAAGGCATCACTCAATGCCACATAAAGGCCAATGACGTCGTTTTTTGCGACACAAGTTATACCTATTTTGTTGCTGCACTGGCGGTGGATTTGCATGAGGAACACCATCTAAACTTTGCTGCATTTGTGGTGGATCTGAAGGATGAACTTCATTGAAGCTCTGCTGAATTGGTAGTGACTCCGAAGGACCAACATCTGAATGACCAACATCTGAACTTTGCTGCATTGGTGGTCGCTCTGCAGTACGAATATCATGTGAACTCTCATCATCAGTCTCTTCGGATAGATCAAAAAATCGGCCAGGTTAACCCCAACCCATATATATTAGTATACTTTTTAATTTTGCTACTTCAACCGGATTTCCAGTTCTCAAAAATTCTTGAGTGCCCACACATTGCTGTTCAACCAGATTTCTAGTTCTCTGAAATTCTTGAGTGACCACACGTTACTCTTCAACCATTTCATTTGTATCTTCCGTATCATTAGATCCCTCAAGTGATGGCTCATTCCGATTGTAAATGAAAACGTTTGAGCCTGGAGTATATCTATCAAATAATGCATCAAAGGCAGTTCGAGGGGTACGTGGGTTTTGATGACTCATGGATGACGTCACCCCTGTAATAGGTACTTGCACTAAGTGCTCTGTATGGACAGTTTGCAAGGAAGACAATGACATTTGTTGAATCTCAATCATAGAGGGGTGTGTAGAGTTTTGGCACCATAAATGTATCTAAACTAAAATGTTAGAATATTAAAAAAAATACACATAATAGTTAGGCAACATATAAATTATAATTGAATTATAATTTGCATATTACTAAAATCAATAACTTACCAAAAAGTCGATCGTTGCTCCACTTTCAGTAATGTACCTCCTTGTTATAGATCGATACCACCTCATGTATGGGTCGTTGTACTCCATATGTAACGGTACATTAGGCTCATAAGCATGATCCGCAGCAAGTGCTTCAGACTGTCGGTTCCACTGTTCAACATAAGTCATATGCTTTATAGTCCAATCAATGTCACTACGGCCTCGCATATCGCACCTGTGTAAGTCAACACTAGTGTCGCATGACTCGGAAATCTCTTGCTTCATGTCGAATTGGCATAACACTCAATTTAGACGATGAAACTCAACAACTGCAAAATAAATTAGCTAAGCCACCGTTCGCCAAATGCCTTGCCCATGCTTACAGTAATCAGGTAATGCAGCCATGATCTCGTCATTATACATCCACTGAGCCTATAAATGCATATTTATAATGTCACAACATTTACATTGTATCCAAGTCTATGAAAATAAGCAAAAATATGTACCTCTTGAAGACCATATGTGTCTAACACATTTCTATATTTATTTAACACATGTGTTGAGACCTCCTTTCTCACTAATACATGCCTCCACCTACAAATGATAGCGTTTAATTAGTAAATGTTTATAACAATGTACAAATTAAAATAATGAAGTTCATTAAAGTCAACACATCTATAAAATGTTAATTGTGTCAATGCAGTGATGGGATAGAACCGAGCCCTTTTCATTACTCCATTGAAGCTCTTTACACGATATACAATAACAATGTAATATATTATACATACATATATTTGTAATAAAAAAAGAAATTAAAATATAATAATAAGTGCATATTGAACTGAAATAGCATGTACTAACATGCTATATTGGTTGACATTCAACCATAACGAACTCCGTCATCATAAGCCATTGTCCATTTCTCTTTGGGCATAGTTGTAGGATTAAACCAACTTGTACACCCTTCTTTCATTTCTTCTAATTTTTGTATTAATGTTGCAAACTTGCTAGACTGGTGTTGTTGACCTGCTGCCTTGGCCATATCTCTCAACTTCTCATTGTAGAACTTG
This sequence comes from Tinospora cordifolia, assembly GCA_030144865.1. Lineage (NCBI taxonomy): Eukaryota > Viridiplantae > Streptophyta > Magnoliopsida > Ranunculales > Menispermaceae > Tinospora > Tinospora cordifolia. Next base: position 11,238 of record JAJIYU010009846.1, on the reverse strand, counting down.
TTGTTAAAATTACTATCAACATGCCTCAAACAAAATTGATGATATCCTTTAGGCTCAAGTCAACCATTTGCTGCTTGTTTCATCGCATTCAATATGCCAAGGTGACAATCACTTATGAGGCAAATGCCTTCTCTATCAGTTACATTGTAACGAAGCTTTCTAAGAAACCATGACCAGTTCTCCGTGTTTTCCTCACCAACAACTGCAAATGCTAAAGGAAAAATATGACTATTTGCATCGATCCCTGTAGCAATAAGTAATTTACCATGATATTTTCCATAAAGGTGAGTGCCATCAATTTGGATGATTGGTCTACAATGCTTAAATCCTTGAATTGATGGACCAAAAGCCCAAAAAGCACGACAAAACTTGGCAATACCATGGTCGTTCGGCATATAATGGTCTACATGTGCATGAGAACCCGGATTACATTCGTTTAATATATCCATCCACTTTGGGAGCAAGTTATATGATTTTTCCCAGTTGCCAAATATTTTCTCCATTACTTTCCTTTTTGCACGCCACACTTTTCTACAATGCATCATACTTGTATTCTTTTTTTATTGATTCATGTAATGCAGCTATAGAAATCGCAGGATCTCGCTTTACGAGATCAAATATTGAATGATATATTAATTTCAAATCTAATTGCATATGATCCTTTGATACTTGAGAAAAGACACATGTGTGAGGATATGAACATTTTGTGATTTCGAACAAACCCGATTTCTTGCGCATACAAGCCCTTAGCCTCCATTGACGATCGTCTTTCCACTTCTTCCATATAATTGACCAAAATGTGGGTTCTAAATCAAAAACAACATATTCTTGTTGTTTGGCTATGCAACATCGTTTCACACAATATTGTAAGTTCTCTTTAATAAGAAATGTAAGTCTTTTGCAAAGATCTTGTGATTCATCCCACCCCATAAAACCATTATGATGACTGTCTAACAAAGGAGTCATGGCTTGGTGATTAAGTTCCAAAAATTGTGGGGATGGAGCCATAAAACCAGCAATTGAAGGTTGTGGTGAATCTTCAATACCGTACACTCCACTATCTTCAAACTCATTACGCTCTATACTTAACCCAATGTGATCTTGTTGTATTGAAGACACATTCCTAAAATCATTACGTTCAATCACATTAAAGAACAGATCACACATATCGATGGAAGTACACATCTCTGGTTGATCATCTTCAGAATTGTCTTCATCACCATAACCACTATATTCATTAAGATGTGAACTGTCATCAACATAATCATCATCATCTTCTTCATCATCATCAAATAAATGTACATTAGGGCCAACACATCCAAAATCATTGGTAATGTCTTGCCTAGCACCTTCAATAGGAGAAATTGTAGATGGACCAACGTTCTCCATTGATATTTGAGTACAAGGGGCGACAAAAACATCATGGTGTTGGCAAGACCCACCTTCTAAACCCTGACTTCGACTGACATGTGTAACTTCTATATACAACTCCATACTATGAGGAGGTGGAAGTTCTTGTACCATAGAAAGAATATTATTTAAGGCTTGCCCAGTTCTAATTGGAATAATCGAATAATTTAATCCCATATTAGCAAAGAAAAAGAGATATCTAAAATTGATAGTCATCATTGCATCGATTGAAATCCCACATTCACTTCGAATAACTCTTTCAAACTCTTCAAATTCAATATTCATCGAAACTCTCAATATATTGATTGGTGGTCTATCATATGATGCTCCTTGCGGACCACGAATTACAGAATCTTTTATATAGCAAATTGTCGAGATAAAGCTATCTGCCATCTGAATGTACCAAAATAATAAACTCATCATCGTTCTGTGCAAATAAGTCAAAGGTTATACTAAATGAACAGACAATTTTTCTTTTTTTACCAGCAACTGAAAAAGTTTAAATGAGCATTCACATCTTTTAATGAAATTTATGCATCAACATGTGTTCTTCAGGTTTCAAAAAATTTATGACATACAATATTATACGTATCTATGAGTAAAATTTTAAGTATGCATTGTGATTTTGAGTGATATAGTTGCAAAAATTAAACTATATTAATAAAAAGAATTTGAGAAATGGACTCATTTCAAAAGCATGTTTATCACTAAGAAATTGAATATACCTCAAATTTTCTTTTATCTAGTGATTAGACCCAACAAAGAAGTGATATCGAGCTTACTACTGTATCTTATTGTTATAGAATAAAAGTAAGCACATTGTTATTTAACCAACTATAAGAGATGCAAAAGAAATGATTATATACTTAAACTAGGTAAATAACTTAGACTCGTATTAGACAGGGAAGGTGAACAAATAAAATAACAAATAAAAAATAAGGCATGGGGCAGGAAGAATTGGGTAGGGGGTGGAGTGAATAATACTGCATCAATAATTTTCATCTTTGTTTTTTTGCAACACAAAATAAAAAATAAATTCATATACCTACAACATGATCTTAAATGAATAGAAATATAACATTTCAGCCGCTATTAGTAATTGACTACTAATGTATCAATAATGCTTTCTAACGCATTAATTCGCATATTTTGATTGCTGGGAAAAGTTAAAAGTGTTGAAGTTTAAGTTGTCTAATTTGTCCAGCGCACTCAAACTTAAGGAAATTTAAATTTAGAACCATATCAAACTGCTCAAATGCAGCAAGTCACATAGCTAAAATGGTTCTGGAAATCAATCAAATGAAAACTTTTCATAATAATCCCAAAAAAGTTTGTATATATATATTAAAAAAAAAAGCATTAATTTGTGTGCTGGTGCTCCAAAATTTGATTCATATAAACAAGGTAGCGCATGCCTCGAACAAATAAGTGATCTCTACTCTTAACATTCAGATGCTACTCTGAAATATGTCGCATATCGCAAGTAGCGATTCAATCACCGATCAAATTTCACGGTAAATTTATAAAAAGTTTAGAATACCAGAAAAGCTAAGCATTTCTATCAAAAATCACTTTTTTAAAATCCTTTTTTCCTTTCTTCTCCCCGCAAATAACTTTGCCGGATAGCACGCAAAAATTGAACTAGTCCACAGTGCAGGAACAAATATCTTCGAGTACAAGGCAAAAAAATAAAATTAAAAAGGAAAAAATTAGCCGAAGGAACAGAAGTCGTTAACATGTCATTGTTGGCTCAATAATGGTACTCGATCAGAATAGCCAATTTAGCGAAGTGCAGAAGAGACGAAATTCCAGTACAAGTTTCCTGTAGACTTGCAAAGTCGTCTTCCTCACTCCATCTTTCTTTCTCTCTCTCTCTCTCTCTCTTCATCTTCTTCAGGCCCTTCTCTCACTATTTAATCTTCATGCCCTACAGGTACTCACTCTCACTATACGAGAACATGTGAGTAGGAATAAATAATTGTTCTTTTTACAAATTAGCTTGAATTTACGTGCTATATTTTCATTAATATCCACCTGAGAATTTTTTATATATTTGGCATAAGGCCTTTAAATAATTATAACCCATCCTGGTTATATCAACCTTTTAACAAATTTTACGTCAATGTCATATACTTAAGTTTTTAGATTAGTCTTTTTTTTTTTTTAATTCTTACATCGATCTAATTGTTGGAATCTTTTTTACCCTAATATTGATTTTTTTAATATGTTTTAGAGAGATGAATAATTTAAGAATTTTATACAATTTACACACATGTCCAAAACATTAAAAAAAAGATTGATGCTATTAAAGAAAAGGGCATTGAAAAATGGTGTATGTGTAGCATTTTTCTCGTATAAAAATGATTTATCATTAATAATGTCGTTATTAATTGCTCTCATTCGTATATAAATCAAAATAAAATAAAGCAATCAAACAAAAAGACACATAATATTAATTCATGAATTCAATTATCACATACATTTTGTATGACAGAAAAGTGTCGATCAGAATAGCCAATTTAGCGAAGTGCAGAAGAGACGAAATTCCAGTACAAGTTTCCTGTAGACTTGCAAAGTCGTCTTCCTCACTCCATCTTTCTTTCTCTCTCTCTCTCTCTCTCTCTTCATCTTCTTCAGGCCCTTCTCTCACTATTTAATCTTCATGCCCTACAGGTACTCACTCTCGTTCTCGCGCTTCCCGTCATATTTTTTAACGCCAGTCGTCTTCCTCACTTCCGGCAGGTAAGGTTTCTTTGTTTCTCTCTCTTTCTCTCCTTCGTCATTTTCTTCGTACCCTCGTCCCTGTTTTTCTTCAGTGAATAGAGTTGAAACTTACCCTTCTTGTTGAATTTGGTAGTTTAGAGCATTTTATTATCAGGCATGTTCTGCAATGAATGCGAATTAAATTTTGCATTGATGAGAATCAGGTTGAAGAAAACGACTTATTCTGCCATTAATCTTCAAAATTGTGCAGAAATCAAGTTGTTGCTTGATTTGGTTGGTTAGGGGTTGAGATTTGAAGTAAATCAAACAGGTAAGTCTAACCAGAATAGTGATGTAGTGTTTGGACGGTACAGATTGAAGATACCATATGAACTCTGCGTACTGGCACATCAGGAGCAAAATCACAATTTCCTTCACTACCAAATTGAAGCATAACATTTGATGTTGTACATCAAAATCTATGCCACATGACACGGCAATAATTTTTATACAAATGAATCTGCTTTTATAGGCAATAAAGGCTAATATCTTCCATATGTATATGGATCTATTACATCACGTTGTTGCGTCTACCCTCGCAATATTTTAGGTGAAAATTGAATAGTGATATTCTTCTTATTAATTTTTTCTATGCATGCTCTATGACTTCTTGAACGTTCTCTTTTTCTTCACAGATAATGATTCATAGCTTTTTACGAGGGCAAAATATATTGTCAGTATAAGTATATTGTAAAATATTTAATATATTCAAATTAAGGCAATTACTATTAACAAAGATTACTGAAATGTATTAAATAAGCTCAAGACAAATAATTAATTTTCTAAATGCACACATGCTAAAAATAATCTCATAAAAACTGGTAAAAATGTTAATGAACCACAACTTACTTTTTTGAATAGATATGTCAATCATCTAATTAACTTCTTAGTAACCTTGATAAATTATGTCAAGATTCATCCGCAATTAATACTCATTGATTTACATGCAATAAATGGGCTTGTTATATTACAAAAATGTGTCACCTAATATTTTCCACATGTTATAGAAAAAATCTTATATACCATTTTTTTTATTCATATACATATATTGTGCAAATTTTCAAATGTGCTTCTCATGTTCGATATATAAGGATTATGAGCTCATAGATGATATATTGAATTAATCTTAAGTGACTTATACATATACTGTGTAATTAGTAAATATGCCAACTCGATTGCTACATTATTAAGGTGTCCACATAGCACTTTGGTCCCTAGAGATCATATTTGAGTAATTGATTTTTCCATCTTTATAACCAACTTAGGAGAGGTTAACTTGGAAAGCATTGAAAGCCATAAATTTTAGAATAATTTTGGTGCCAAAAATCATTGGGGAGAGTGAGATTTCAACATTCCTTGGAAGTGTTTGCTGTCTATTTTGTTGATAATTGATCACACATAATGTAAAATTTCACCATAACCATTCTTGAATTCCCTGTTTTCTAGGCTTGAAGAACTAAAAGTATGGGGAATCATTGTCCCCGATTTCCTTTTTCATAGTTACAATTGGTAACTTTATATTATTTATTTCACTTTTTCTAATTCAATTTGCATTTAGCAATCCAATATTATACTCTCCCGTTTACATTTTATTCTCTGTAGTATTATTTAATCTTAATAATTTTAGTAGAATTGATTATAAATATACTATTTTTATAGAAGAAGAAGAAGAAGAAGAAGAAGAAAAGAAGTCAACTAAGCTTTGTGAACCGTAAAAATCTGAAAAATCTTTTCTCGCAATTGAGTCGAGATCAATAGTACTGCAATGCGGGTTTTAATCAAATTACTTTTCCCTCCTAGACGAGGAAACGTGGTTTTTCATATGCCGAACTGGATTCGGCGCAGCAGCCCTTCTGGATATGATGATGATGATGGTAATTCCTCTAACTCTCACTTTGATCATCAACTTCAACAAAATGGTAATTTTAATGAATCTTCTCACACTCTCTCTCTCTCTCTCTCTCTAAATGTTATTACACCATTGATTTTAACAATATTTTCTAGTAAAGGAATGCACTTTTACTCAAAGAATTTTCTCCAGCCTGCCATTTTTTTAAACCATATTTTTTTTTATTAAAGGTGATAAAAGTAATATTTTCTTGTCAGAAGAAATAATTTTAGTCTAGTTTTACAGGGTAACATGCCCTGCCAAACAATCATAAAAATATTGTCCCAAAATTTATAAGAAAGTTTCCTTAAATACAGAGAGTTTTTTTTTTTTTTTAATTCTAAGAATAGGAGCTAAGGGTATAATAAAGCTTTTCTAGAACAAAATGTATATTAATGGTTGGGGTAATGAGATTAGCTATGGTATTTTAACATGAAATTAGAACTATAAATACATATATTTATGGCTTTATCAAAACAGGTAATTGAGCAGTAGGAAAAGTCAAATGCTTACCCTTGCATTTGGCACATTTTTACTCAAACTTAGCGAGTCTTGTATTTACTAATTCAAATTTAAAGTTTGAATAAGACTTGAGATGGTTTTCTGAAAAATGCTTATAAGCACTTGGATGAACTTCTGAAGTTGTTTCAAATAGGGCTTTTATTGTGAGAAATGGTAGGATAATTGCTAGCTAATACAATACTTTCCTTTTGAATTTAATTAAGTGTATATGGATGTGTCATATTATCATGTTATCTACACGCCACTATACATTCCAAATTTTTTTATTCTTGTTACCTTGATCCAAAAAAAAAATCTCTATACAACTAAGAAGACAACCAGCACACATACAATTTTAAAAAAAAGCAAACATAAAATAACAATTATATTAATTTATATAATTAATTACCTTGGCATTGTCCTTATAACTCGTTTCTATGAGATGTCCCTTTTGATGATAGTCTAATATGCATTATTGTACGACTAATCAAAATTATAGCTTTTGGGTTTTATGACTTTCAACATGATATCAAAGTTTCCTTTGTATAAGAAAAATTAGGCTCTAGTCCCATTGAATACGTTTGAATAATTAATAGTTATCATTTCTTGTCTCTTCTAACTCTACACTTTGCCAATCAGGTCGGACACAAGGGAAAGTATTAATGATAACATTAATATGTATAATTGTAACTTCAACCATCAATTATACCTTCATTAAGCTTGCTTAAACAATAGTTTAGGAATTTAATTGAGTGACCTTATTCATTTCATTAATGGCATCAGGCAACTGTTTTAAGAAAATCCCACCCCCAAACTATAGTGATGAGAATAATACTGTACTTGAGGTGGTGTATTATCTGATAATTAATGTCAAAACAAATGCTTAGAATCCATTTGAGTACTTGATGTTAGTTATTTCACTTTATAATAGATGTTCCTCGCTTCCACACAGCTTTTAAGATCATTGTTGGTTATGTCACTTGGTAATAGATGTTCCTCCAGAAAATTCGACTGTCCATGATCCTTCTGTAAAGGAGCAAGAAGAAAGGACTAAGCCATCTTCCGAGGGCAAGTCTCTAATATCAGGTTTCTTGTTTCTTTAGTTATTATATACTTATTATTATTTTCAATAGTACTCATTGATGGGCATATATAATTTGTTCTTTATGTTTGCATATTTCTCAGGTTCAGAGGGTCCTTGGTGGTCCATCATAAGCAAACTCAAAAAATGGAATCCACGGAATTGTTGTGGATTTGCGGCAAAAGGATGAATAAATTAGGTTATGTCAAACATATTTTCAATAAGAGGACAGAGCCTTTAGGGGATCTTTGCCACATAGTCCAATTGCAAACTGTTGTTTCTTTTTTTTTTTTTTTTTTTTTTTGTCTTTTATTGTACTATTGAATTATCGATTTCCCTATCATTATAACTTATGGAAGCTATCAGGATTTTAAGTTTAAAAAACGTTTTGGGCATTGTGGTAGTGTTTGGTTTGTGTAAAAGTGAGTTTTCTATAAATCTAAGTTTGTTATTTATGAAAAGGTCCCTATATTTCTTGTGCATTCGAGTTATTTATTAAATATCTGTTAGTAATATATAAAAAAATAGAGGCAATAAAATGTGCTTAAATTCATTTGTTTTCTTCCATCCTACTTGATTTAGAGTTGGTTCAAACACAATCTTTACAATAGGAGCAGGAGTGTTGATATTAATTTTATGTTTATTTTAGAATTCAAGATAAATATATACAAAAGTTTAATAAAACAATTACATGATTCCTATTTTACACTACTAGTAAAATTATTATATATATATTTATATTTATATTCATGACAATCTTCTCATATGCAAGGAATCATTGCAAATCAAATTAAACAATTGTAACAATATTTAAAAAAGAGTTGGAGAAATAGGAGAAATAGACAAAACTAGATATTCATATTTAAGAACATGTGAGTAGGAATAAATAATTGTTCTTTTTACAAATTAGCTTGAATTTACGTGCTATATTTTCATTAATATCCACCTGAGAATTTTTTATATATTTGGCATAAGGCCTTTAAATAATTATAACCCATCCTGGTTATATCAACCTTTTAACAAATTTTACGTCAATGTCATATACTTAAGTTTTTAGATTAGTCTTTTTTTTTTTTTAATTCTTACATCGATCTAATTGTTGGAATCTTTTTTACCCTAATATTGATTTTTTTAATATGTTTTAGAGAGATGAATAATTTAAGAATTTTATACAATTTACACACATGTCCAAAACATTAAAAAAAAGATTGATGCTATTAAAGAAAAGGGCATTGAAAAATGGTGTATGTGTAGCATTTTTCTCGTATAAAAATGATTTATCATTAATAATGTCGTTATTAATTGCTCTCATTCGTATATAAATCAAAATAAAATAAAGCAATCAAACAAAAAGACACATAATATTAATTCATGAATTCAATTATCACATACATTTTGTATTCTTTAGTCAATTTAATCTCCATATGGTTCAAATCCAAACTGTGGTAGCTAGACTTGTTATATGTAAAAACAAAAAAACAATAAATGCCAATTATCAATTTCAATAAAGTAACTTTTACAAAGCTACTTACACCAATTGCCTGAGCAAGGAACTTTAACACAGCTTCTCAAAATACAAGTGAGAAGGTAAAATAAAGAAAGAAGTTTCAAGATTAACTAATGAATGCTTTACGTGCCACTGAGGTGATCAACTCTTTGGTCCTTAGATTATTTTTATAGGCAAAAACGGAGAATATATTTTACATGTATTTGAATATACTCGTCACACTATTGAATTGTCACAATATTTAAGGAAACATTGAATAGTTTGAAATTAAAAATTAGATAATGAGATGATGATTCATATATTTTTTGGAAAAAGAATGCATTCTAAACACAATATAGCAAGTTATTATGCATATTAATTTCAAAAGCACACAAAGTTTTTCATCTATCAACTATAGTTTTTGGGATTATGTCTTTTAGCATAACATTGAAGTGTCCAGAGTTCAAAGCCCTTTATTATTTAAATGATTAATATTTATCTTTTCTTCTCTCTTCTAGCTCTACGCATGTAGGATCGGGTTGAACACGAGGGAAAGTCTTAATGATGCCTTTAACATGCAAATTAAAATTGTAATAAAATTCACATAAATTAATAATTTTTTTTTCCTATTTAAAGAACAATCTTAAATACATTTAAATTAACGCCAATTAATATAAATTATTATCATACTGGACTTTTACGTTAGTCAATCAATACAACAAATTTTTGAAGGGAAATACAAATTTGATGCAGAATTTAATACGATATACAAATTTAATCTGTTTAGTGTATTTTATTAGAAAATGTTTGTTATTGATCAATAAAACCTTAATTTTGATATCATCATAACTTGTGCTTAACCATGCAATATTAATATTGTAACACAAACCTAAGTTAAATGCATAGTTCAAAATTTTTTCAAAGTTGAATTGATAATGTAACGACCCGTATTTTTGAACATATATTTCCGTATATTTTTCTAAAAATTGTAATGAAAATATATAAATTTTTTCAAGAATTTTCTAATTTTGTCCATTTAATTGAAAAAATAGGATTAGTAAGAAATATCATTTTTTGAGAAGGAAATGTATTTATTATTGAGGAAATATGACTTTAGTTTTATTATATAAATTCTAAGAAGTAATAATGAATTTTTAGACAATTATTTGATTTTTGAAAGATAAATAATAATTTTTTGGTAAAAAATGCAAATTTGAAAAAATAAATGTAGATATGGAGTATTATAGGAAATTCGAAGATTGAATGACAAATATAATAAATAATATTTGTTATTGATGACGAGAGAAAAAATGAATAAAATTAAATTTTTAGATGTATATATATGGGTGTGAAAAGAGAGAAAACAAATAATAAGAAAAAAGATAAAAAAAAAAACAAAACAAAAAATGGGGCCACTTGGACAGTCGAGGTGCATGGGCATTGTTCTATTATATTTTTGTTCTTATACTTTGGTGGGGAAGGGCAAAAGTTAAGTTTCTCGGAATATTGTTGGTAGATCATAAGGTGTCACGTCTGAACTTTTGTGATTGTTCTTAATTGTATTGCTATCATTTTCTTCACCATGAACCAGAAGTTTACCGGTTGCAGGTGTTGATCATAACCGTGAAAATCTTAGAAAACTTTTCTCGCAATTGAATCGAGATCGAAAGTACTGCAATGCCGATTTTAAGAATAGATGGAAAAAAAAAAATCAAACGAAATTTATCATTCATCGATTTGGACTCAGCACAGCAGCCCTTTTGGATGTAATGATTATGGCGATTCCTCTAATTCTCACTTTGATCATCAACTTAAAAAATACAGTAATTTCAATGAATCTTCTCACTCTCTCTCTCTCTCTCTCTTTAAATGTTATTACACCATTGATTTTAACAATATTTTTAGTAGTAAATAAATGCACTTTTTCTCAGACTTTTCTCGAGCCTGCCATTTTTTTAAACCATATTTTTTTATTAAAGGTGATAAAAGTAATATTTTCTTGTCATAAGAAATAATTTAGATTAGTTTTAAAGAGTAACATGCCCTACCAAACAATCATAAAAATAGTCCCAAAATTTGTAAGAAAGTTTCCTTAGATACGAAGAGTTT
>JAJIYU010009845.1:0-16771 GCA_030144865.1 Tinospora cordifolia | reverse complement strand
TTTATTTGATTGATGATTTTGAACTGGGATTCCAAAAAGTGATCCCACTTGATAGATAGATAGGGGGTTTGAGTTTCCAAGAGTGATTCTCTCTCCCCATGATGTGGAACATAGGGATTAAAGTTTTTCGGTCTGAATGTCAACCAAAACAAGAAATTTTTTGAATCGCCTAATGTACAAAAGTTTTTGACATGCTTGGTTTGTTTGAATTGAAATAATGACTTAAATGTTAGAAAGATCCACTGGGCTGTGTGCTCACCCTTCATTTTATTTTTCAGGGAGTTAAATTACATGAAGACCGTGAATATTAGTTAGGTTCTTTTTATTTAAAAAGTTTCTAATTTTTATGTAAGGACACGTTGCCCAAGTTTTAAGACTTCCGCTGTAATATTTTTTTTAATTATGTACTCAATTTTATTTAATTAATTGAGTTTATGAATTTCATTTATTTCTTATACTATTGCCTTATTAAATTCTTAATTTTTAGTTATGTACGGTTAAATACGATCAAGACATGAAATGACTAAAATAGAAAGTCAAGTGTGTGTCGCTTGTAATGTAACACCGGCCCAGCCCGCCGTTTGGTTTAGTCCACTGTCAAAAAAATGGTGGATGCGTCCAATGCTTAATGATACGGGGGTTGGGGTATTACAATTATTGAAGTGTTTGATGAATTAAACTCTCGTAATGACATGGTTGGGTGCATTTTTTGATCTTTTTCTTCTTCCTAATTCATGACTAAAATTGAGAAAATGAATATTCTAGCCCTAGAAGCCTCTTTACTTGAACCAACTACCATATACACACCTTTACCTGATTACATGCAATCTAAAAACTAACAAGCTGTTCCAAAGCCCATTGACTTAAAACCCTTTCCTGATCATTTAAAGTATATCTATTTGGGTGAAATAAAGTCTTTTTCAGTCATCATTTCTTCTTCTTTAACCTCTTATTCAAGAAGAGAAACTTACAAGAGTACTTAGGGAACATAAGTTCGCCATTGGGTGGATAATTGAAGACATATAGGGCATTAGTCTAGCAATTTGCATGCACAAGATATTAATGGAAGAGGGTCATAAACCTACAGTTCAGCATCAACGGTGGCTTAACCCTATAATGAAGGAAATGCTAAAGAAGGAAGTAATGAAGTGGCTGAAGGATGACATTATCAATGCTATTTCAGATTTAGAATGGGTCAGTCCTATCCATGTGATACCTAAGAAGGGAGGAATTATAGTAATAACAAATGATAAAGGCGAAACAATTACTTCCAAAACTACAACAAGGTGGCAAGTTTGCATTGATTATAGAAAATTGAATAAAGCCACCAGAAAAGATCATTTCCCTTTGCCATTTGTGGATTAGATGCTGGACAAAATTGTTGGATATGACTTCTATTGCTTTTTAGATGGGTATTCTGGATACAATCAGATAGTTATTGCTCTCGAAGACCAAGAGAAGTTTACTTTTACTTGTCCATATGGTACTTATGCATTTTGAAGGATGCCCTTTGGTGTATGTAATGCTCTAGCCACTTTTCAGAGATGCATGATGACCATTTTTGCTGATACAAATGAAGACATTATGGAGGTATTCATGGACGACTTCTCTATTTTCCGTGCAACTTTTGATTGCTGCCTCAACAACCTAGAAAGGGTTTTATCCCATTTTGAAGAGAAGAATCTAGTTCTAAATTGAGAGAAATGCCACTTTATGGTTCACGAACGCATAGTTATGGGGCATACAATGTCATTTGGAGGATTAGAGGTGGACTGCACTAATATAGACGTGATAGAAAATTTAAAACCACCTACTTCAGTTCGAGAAGTTTGTAGTTTCTTGGGACATACGAGGTTCTATCGTCGTCTCATAAAGAACTTCTCTCATATTACTCGTCCTCTGTGCAACCTATTTGAGAAGGAAGCTATATTTAATTTTAATGACGAGTGCCTGGATGCATTTATTACATTAAAGAAGGCACTCATATTTGCGCCCATCATGTTTACTCCGGTTTGGAGAGAGTCTTTTGAGATCATGTGTGATGCCAGTGACCATGCTGTTGGTGCTTTTTTGGAACAATGACATGATAAAATGTTTAAAACCATCTATTATGCAAGCCAGATATTAGACGATGCACAGAAAAATTATACTATTGCAGAAAAATAATTGCTAGTTGTGGTCTTTGTTTGCGATAAATTCAGTTCATATATTGTGGGTTCTCATGTCACAATGTTCACTAATCACGCCGTAGTACATCACCTATTTGATAAGAAAGATGCTAAGCCCCATCACATTCGCTGGATCCTTCTTCTTCAAGAGTTTGACATTGAAATACAAGATAAGAATGGTATAGAGAATGACCACTTATCTCGACTATTTGATGAGACTACCAATGACCCTATGAGTATAGTTGAATTCATTCCTGATGAACATCTCTTGACTATCACAAATTGACTACCATGGTACACTAACTTTTCTAATTATTGAGCTACTGGTATAGCTCTACCAGATTTATCACATGCTTGACTCAAGCGCTTCATACATGAAACAAAGTTTTATTTATGGGATGACCCTTATCTTTACCAACGATTTGCTGATAAAGTGATCCGCTACTGCATTCCTGAAGCTGAAATTATAAAAGTCCGTCATGATTGTCATGCTTTTCCTTATAGTGGTCACTATAGTCACCAAAAAACTACCCGATGTGTTCTTGAGAGTAGGTTTTATTGGCCCACTATGCTTAAAGACTCTTATCAATTTGTGAAGACATGTGAAGCATGCCAAAAACAAGGTAACATCTCAAAGAAGAACGAAATGCCTCTGAATTCCTTTGTGGAGGTAGAATTATTTGATATTTGGGGGATAGACTTCATGGGACCTTTCCCACCATCTAATGGGAAGCAATATATATACTATTGGCTGTTGATTATGTCTCAAAGTGGGTGAAAGCTGTGGCTACAACCAGGAACGATGACTGAGTAGTACTTAAATTTTTAGCCCGCAACATCTTCTCTCGATTTGGTACACCAATAGCAATTGCGAGTGATGAAGGTACACATTTTTGTAATCGATTATTCAATAACCTTCTCACTAAATATGGTGTGCGTCACAGAGTAGCTTTGCCTTACCTTCCCCAAACGGAGGGGCAAGCGAAAGTCCCAAGTAGGGAGATTAAAGCAATTCTTCAAAAACCTGTTGGAACTAATTGCAAAGATTGGGCATAGAAACTTGATGATGCATTATGGGCCTACAAGATTGCATTCAAAACTCCTATTGGAATGTCTTCATTTTAGCATTCAAAAATCCTATCACCTCCCATGTGAGTTGGAGCATTGAGCTTATTGGGCAATAAAAAGCTTAATTTTGATGCACAAGCTTGTGGTGAGAATTGTCTACTTCAAATGGCAGAACTTGAGAAATTTTAGAGAGACATTTTTGAGAGCAACACCATTTATAGGGAGAGAACTAAGAAATGGCATGACAAACTAATTGAAAAGAAAGATTTCCAACCAGGCAAGCACGTATTGGTGTTCAATTCAAGGCTTTGTTTATTTCCTAGTAAACTAAAGTCTCACTGGTTGGTCCATTCTTTGTTGCTCAGGTATTTCCCTATGGTGCAGTTGAAGTACAAAGCCTAGTGGATTGGCACTGTTTTAAAGTTACTGGTCAGAGGGTGAAAATCTTTTATGAAGGATCAAAGTAAACTGTGGAATCAACAACACTGCAAGAATAAAAAATTGTATCCACGTCAAGCTAACGACGTTAAACATAATATTGAGTGGGAAGTAACCCACTAATTCTTTAATTTTATTTATTTTATTTTATTTTTAATTTAATTTTTTTGGGTCGTCGATTAGTTTAAATCCTTAGGATTAAAAAAAAGACAATAATGGTTACCACAGTACGTGACTGCAGTAACCAGCATGATAGGTTTTGGGTTAAATGGATTATCGTTGTGATACCACTCCAGTATCCTTGCAAAAATGGTAGATTGTAGAATTGTCGCTATAATTCTATGATTATCGCAATAATTACAGGCTATTTAGGTTTAAAACTTCCATTTTTTTCTCATTTTTGTTCATTCTGTTTTCAAAATTTCATTGCACTCTCTCTGAAGCCTATGATTTTTGCTAGATTACTTGCATTTTACACTACAATGTGAGTTCATTTATTAGTTTTTGTGTTTATTTTCATCATTTAGGCAGACTTCTCTTCTTTTTCATAGCATCCTTGTATCTTCTTCCATTTGATAGTTTTCATTGCGTGTCTATGTGTTCTATCCATTACAACTAGTGAAATCATCCTTTCCTATTTATATGGTTGCTATAAATGTGATTCTATTTAATGTCCATGAGTATGAGTTTATTCGTTAACAGCGTCCCTTTGAATGTAACTATTTCATTGCACGTATTGTCACTGCGTCTATTGGATTCATTGACTTAGGGCTATGTTTAAAGTAAATATCTTTATCAATTTTTCTCTCCTTAGCTTGGTGTCTCTATTTTTAGGCCGAAATAACTTCTGTAATGCTCTACCATGTTTGAGAACTACAGTTAATTAGTACTTTTCAATATTTGATCCGCTATGTTAGCATTTCCCTTCTCATTTTACAATTTGGTCATTGCTTTATCTCTATTCTATAATGTTTGGTATCCTTGCCTACTAATATTGGGTGCAAGCCTCCTAGAATGAAACATGTGGCTAATAAGGGCAAACAAGCCTCTACATCTCCAGCTCCTGAGGATAGGTAGAGATTTAAATTTGTTGCTATGAAACAAATGTACACTTTATCAAACATAGCTGCCAATTGATCCCTGAGCGTGGCATAATGCTAATGATAGAAGAATGTAATCTAGGAATCGATGCAGTGATAGCCACCAGACACTAGGAACAATTGATACATGCCCCAAGTACTCCTACAATCACTATTGTCCAAGATTTTATGTTAATGCTGCAGAGCGGGGATGGTACAAAGGTGTGGGTTAGAGGCCAATGGGTTTCATTTAATGCCACAACAATAAATGATGTGTACGGACTTCCAAATGATACTCCAGATGAATACTCTAAGCATCTAGTGGCTAAGTTTAATGTTGATAATCTTCTACGAACTCTTTGTGTGGGCAGTGCTTCTTGGCATTGCCATAATGATAAGCCTGTAGCTTAGCCAAGAGTCCATTTACTACTACTGCTAAGGTATGGTTTTACCTTGTTTGTGCTAATCTTTTACCCTCGTTGGCTATTGATAAGGTAACAATGGAACGGACTGTCCTAATATACTACATCATGAAGGGTCTATCTATCAACATAGACACCTTAATCTATAATTCGATCCGGACAACCATTGATAAATCAAATGCTGTGCTTACCACACCCTACAATAATTACCGAACTGTGTAGATGGACTGGTGTTATATGGGAAAAGGGTGAGCCTCTACTTAAGATGAAGGACCATATTGTGGTTAAAATGCTCACTATTGGACCTGTTAAAAGGAAGAGAGCTTCTTCTGAACCCTCCTCTACTACGCTGCCAACAGCCTCTACTGAAGCTACTACCTTTACATCCGGTACCTAGCCATTAGAGCTTCATGCCGTTCTTCATGGATTAGCCTATCTCACTCAAGTTTTTCACAAAGCTCATCCAAAGATGGTTCAAATAGACCCTCCACATCGCTACATGGCCCCTTACATGGATCTTAGTTGTTGTGAAGCTTCAATGCCGCCTCTAGACGATGATAATGATGATAATGATGGTGGGGCAGATGACAATGATTTTATCACGGAGGCTAAGATGTTTGGCGATGAAGTTTAGGCTTGAATTTATCTTTCTAGGGATGTAAACTACACTTTTATTGCATTTCTTCTTTTTGTACTTGTTATACTCTACCTTTATTTTATTGTTTTCTTCGTATTGCTTTTCTAAATTAACTTACTTGCCATATTTGTATTATGCATGTTTATTTTGAGGGCAAGTCTATTTAAATGCCATGCTTCGATGTTTCTACTATCCTGTCATGAATAATGTGTGCTCTTGAGGACAAGGCACGTATTAAGTTTGGGTTGCGCATTGAAGAAGCCTTCCTTCTTCAAATTTCTCAGGTTATTTCTGGATTCAAGTTATTTTTGGACTACTTTTATTACATCTATTTTTTTTTAAGATTATCTTCACAAACTGCATGTTGTAGGTATTCACATAGTATAAATCTTGACATACTAATTAGGACTATGAACATATAGGTCATGAATGTGTCAGTTAGGCCAAATCCATACCATATTGTTGAAAATTTCACTGAGTGACCTAGGAGATTTAAAATTCCTATAGGGTGATGAGACAAAGAAATAGGGTGCTTTCTAACAGTTTGTGTGCTCAGGTTGTCCAAAATTTGACTTTGACAGAACTCTTTAGTCTTAGGTAGATTGAGAATCCGAAACTGAGGAAAGTGAGGAGTGGGAGCCAAACTACAAGTGGAAAGAATTTCCCATAGACCCCTGAAGTAATCGAATTTATCTTGAACACTACTTGGGAATGACTCTAGGAGGGAAATGAAGTACGCCATCTTTGTTTGAGTCCTAACCTAAAGGCCAGTCCCAGCACTTGATAATCTTCTATAGCCAATTTTGAGCCTTATAACATGTTTTCTTATGATGAACCTAAACATTATATATAACAAACGCTCTATCCTTTTTATGAATATCTCAGTTGAACCTATTTGCGTGCACTCATGGTTATAAAAATACCTATTCTAATGATATGAAGGAAGGAGAGGATGACGCCATCGAAAGATATATATTTTCAGTTTTTGTTTCTAATTTTGATTGTGTTTATTTAAAAAAAATTTATATATTTATTTGTTATTATGGTATTGTCAGTAAAAGTTGAGCTTCCTACTTTTGTATGAGTGTACATGTGGGTATTGATTGAAGTGCATGTGATGAAATAAGTTTGGGGGAGCTGTGAAAACAAGGGGTTGAATAGAAAAGGATCAAGCTATACTTAGAAAATAAAACAAAATAGTTGTTATTATTGCTAGGAGTGTACACTTGAGTTAAAATTAAAAATTCTATCACACTTGTACCTTAATCCAGGCCATGTTACAACCTAAAGAAAATACTATTGATCTTAACAAGAGTTTGACTTGTGTAGAAGATAGATAGAGGAAAAAATTGAGAGGGTTTGTGTACTTAGGTATTAGGAGAAGAATTTTGTGAGTGGGATGGCAACTGCAAATCGTCTACAAGGTCTAACGTGACTGAGATACTGAGAGATGAGAGGGTGAAGTTGAAGAAGAATAGAGGATAAGATGAAAATCTAGACAACTTGAATGACCCTAGGGACTTGTTAATGAGTTGCAAACCATAAGAATGGATGATTGAGGTTACAATGATGAGTAAAAGAGAATTTAACTTTATATGGTATGGTGTGTCAGTTTAAAGTTGAGTTATTGTTCAGGGACAAACAATAGTCTAATTTTAGGGGTATTTGTTAGTTGCATACAAACTAACTATATTATAGGTATTTTATGTATAACTTGCATGAGTTTAATAGGAAATTAATTGTATTTGTTTATATTTGGTTACATATGCATTTAGAGCATTATTGCATTATTGCATGATTAGTTGCATATTAGCATGATTTAATGTTATTTCTAGCATTTTTATGTGAATATAATGTCCGAAAAAGGTTTTGAGTGTCTGTGTAGGTTTAGAATGAATCGAAATAGCAATAACAACATGAGAGAAGTGAAGAAGGGTTGAAAACATATAGTATCAGTTGATTATCGCGGTAGAGAAACGACTGACCGAGGTAAATAGAAGGAATGCCAAAGAAACGCAAGGAAATATCGTGCAAGTGGTTGTCGCGGTAACCAGAATGTAGAATTACTAGGTAGAAGAGTTACTGTGGTAGGTGATCGTGGTACCACAAGAAGTGCAGATTACGTATTTGTTGTGCACATTAGTTACCACAGTAATGCGATTAAGTTACACGCTTTGTTTTTAGCCCGTGATTTAAGTTTTGTTTTGGAGTTAAGAGTATAAATAGAACTTTATATTAGGTTTTAAGGGTTTGAAAAAATATTGATATTGATGACCATAGAAGAATAGGAGAAAGATGGAAAAGAAGCAAAGAACAAAGGTCAAGCTGTTAATATGATCATTTGTTTATTTAATTCTTTGATGTGTGAACTCTATATTATGTCTGGCTAAATTCTCTTAAAGTCTAGGATGTAAATTTTGATTGTAGGAATCTGAGATTCATTATTCCAATTTATTGATTTTGATGTTCTGTTTTATATTTTGTGTGTTTAGTGCTTTCTATTTACTAGCCATAGATAGATCGATCATAGACTGTTAAACTAACTCGAGAGAGAGGTTTAATGGTTGGAGAATCGAAATATAGACCTAGAGTAATCAATTGACTGGGAGGTTGTTGATTACATAGGAGATTGCATGTAATTATTATATTTATTATGTTAGGGAACAAGACTAACAAGTATTAAAGCGCCTCGGGAGAAGGTTTTAATGACAAGTGCTAAAACCTACAAAACTAGGAATTTAATTAATTGGAATAAGAATTATGGGTGATTGCAAGATAGTTTACTATCCTAGACATTTAACTAAAATAGTTTTCAATCCAATTTTTAGTTGATTTTAATTTGCTTTTGATTTAAATTAAGTTTTCAAAATTCAATTCAATTCAAAGCCTTAATAAAATTAATACTGACACTAGATTGGGTTTTAAGATTGTTAACCTTAAACCGTTCCTCAAGGACAATATTCAGTCTTCACCGTTTATTACTATTGCGATCCTGTACACTTGTAGGATTGTCAAAAGTTAGGATATCACCAACTAAGAATTTGAGAGTCAGACATATACAAGACAACATTCAGGACACGATATGAACACTTTGAGTTCGGTGTGATGCCATTTGGCTTGGCCAATGCGCCAACAACATTCATAGATTTGATGAACAGAATGTTTAGATAATACCTCAACCAGTTTATGGTAGTATTTGTAGATGACATCCTGATCTACTCTAAGTCAAAAGCTGAACACTTAGAACACCTGAAGATTGTGTTGGAGATCCTTAGAAGAAACTAATTATATACCAAGTTCAGCAAGTATGAATTCTTGATTAAGATAGTCAAGTTCTTTGGCCATGTAATATTAGCAGAAGCCATCTCTATAGATCCTAAGAAGGTGGAGGTTGTCATGGACTGGAAATAACTAAAAATAGTTATAGAGATCCAGAATTTCTTAGGCCTAGCTAGGAACTACCGAAGATTCATCCAAGACGTCTCCAAGTTGGCTGAACCCACGACCAAGCTAACCAGGAAATGTGTCAAGTTCAATTGGGATGAGAAGTGTGAACAATCATTCCAAGAATTGAAGAGGAGATTGACTATGACCCCATCTTAGTCACTCTTACTCATTCTATTGCATATGTTCTACATAAGGATGCATCACAAAATGAATTGGGTGTAGTCTTGATGTAGGAAGGAAAGGTTGTTGCATATGCCTCAAGACAACTGGATATCCATGAACAAAACTACCCGACCCATGACTTGGAGCTAGCTACCATCGTGTTTGTCCTAAAGATTTGGAGACACTATCTTTACAGTGAGAAGTTTGACCTATTTTCTATCTGAAGAGTTTGAACTATATCTACACCTAGAAAGAGTTGAACCTAAGGTAGCGAAGATGGATGGAGTTCCTTAAGGACTATGATTTCCATCTACACTACCATCCAAGGAAGGCCAATGTGGTGGCTAATGCCTTGAGTAGAAAGTTCAACAAGCAGGATTAAGAAAAAGGTGAGATGTGCCAACTGATTAAGGAGTTCAATCTGGGCATAAACTTAGATAAGAACCAGGCCCACCTCTACAACATGTCTTGCCAACTAGATCTTCTACATCATATCAGGGATGAACAAAGGTAAGATAAGTGGCTCACAATCTTGATTGAAGGAGTGAACAAGGAAAACATACTAACTTCAGGTTAGATGCTAAAAATACCCTAAGGCTGGGAGATAGAATTTGTGTGCCCTAGAATCGGCAGAGTAAGCTATGACACCCCAGCTCTGAGAATCTCTCTCTCTATCCGTGAGACGAGCTTTTGGGGCTGCACCGGGAGACAGGTACACCCATGAGGCTGGAGATGCTAGACTCGGGTCATTCGTTGAGAGCCAAAGGCCACTAGGGTCATTCTCATCTATCTCGTACATCAAAATTTTTCTCTCAAATTATTGATGAAATCAATTTAAAATACACACTAAACGTTTAAAATGCCAGCTCCTTTTTCAGTAAAATGAGAGTCATTAAGAAAATACATACAGTGATTTTGAATATTTGTAAAATCCATAGTGAAATCATATTTAACTAAAAAAAACCCTTTGTAGTGGATAAAAATTTCATAAATCATTTCTAATGCATAATATGGAGATATAAACATGGCCCAATAGGCCTGAGTTCCAACACATTCAATTTTCATGTAAATCAGTTTAAAAGATAAAGGGCACCCAAGCCCAGTTCAAATTAAATATAAAAATATGATCTACAACAAAATGATAAAGTATTAAACCAAAAGAAAGAAAAGTGTGATGGCCTCTCAATGAGGTCTCAACCAAAAAGATGACCTCACATGACCGATCTACTCCCGTAGTGTCAGTGATCGCCGAAATGAAATAATGGGGTGAGCTCGAGAGCCTAGTGGATCATCCCTATACATCATTAACATTATACAAACTAGAATACAAAACAAGCAAACACTTTCATTAAATTAGGGCATTTCCAACACTATATTGGTTATTTTGTTGTATGCAAGACCGAAAGAGCATTGCTCTCGATGTCCCTGCGTGGTCCAGGAGCGAATCCGTAGGTAATGCCTGAGGGCCAGTTACCTTTTAGGACCACGATCTAAGGATGAAAGTCTGCAGTGACTTTTCGTCCGAAGACACAATTAGCTGTCACAGTCAGCTCAGGTAGGGACACCCACGATGGTGCCCAAAAGCCCGTCATCACCCTGGTATGTGAAATTTTTAAATCTTAATTTAATCTTCTTTAGTTGCACATTCCATTCTAATTCACACATAGTCATCATATGTACACTTCAAAGAAAGCTAATAAGATACATTTGATCATTCATGGAGATCAACACATGAACCTCTATCTATGCATGTTATAACATAAATAACCATACATCATGAACGCACATCAAGTCATTCCAAACATGATCAAATCAAAATTTCCCTAGCATGCTTTTAAGTACTCATTAAAAATAGACATACATCATGCTTTGTACTCAAGGTTTAAATAAGGCTAGGGAGTATGGAAATCACACCCACATTTGTGTATCTTCTTCCCCTTTGTTGTCATTCGTTGCCGTACAAGTTTAGACCTTTAATCCCTAAAATTTTTGATAATAATTTAATGTGAGTCTAAGGCATACAAAGCATGATCAAAATCCTACATTTATGCCCTTTATATATGTGTTCCCTGGTGTACTCAAAATCAAATGAAAATAAGGAAAAAGACTAGGTACACAATGAAACATTGTCGTGGTCGTCGAAATCGACAACATGTGTTTAATATCTCAATACATGAACATTAGGCTTAAAACACATATCTACTCAAGGAAAACAATTTACACTTAAGAAAAATGATTTAAAATGCTAAGAAAGTAAGACCTCAAGTGGGGTTTTCCGATTTAACTTAGCACAAGACGTTTCCAAACGTGCCTCAACTTGGATTTGCCCTTGTGATGTTGCTCTTGGCGAATCTAAGCTTGAGAATGGTAGAGAATGGCTTGAATAAGCTCAAACCACCCTTAGAACTCAAAAGAAAAGGTAAAAAATGAGATTGGAACACTTAGTGAGAGTTTTAGGGAGAAAACTGTGATTCGCGGTGCATGAAAATCTAGATCTAGGGTTTCTGCGCAACATTTCATTTTTATAGAAATCGACGAATTACCGCGGTCACTGTAGGATTACTGCGATCATTGGGATTACTGCGTCACTAACTGCGATTATCAGTCTGATGTAGTTGCTCATTTCTGGGTTTTTCTCCCGTGATTACCACAGTCACTCTAGAATTACTGTGGTAATTTACAAAATTATCGCAGTCAGACCGCGAAAAACAGGGTGACGCATTTCTTCCCTTTTTTGGGGTTTTTCCCATGATTACTGTGGTCACTGTAGAATTACCGTTGTAACCAAGGCGATTTCCATTTTTCTGGGTTTGTCCGCAATTACCCAGTTATCACTTCCATTTATCGCGATAACCAGTGTAATTTTGGCTTTTTATGTCTTTTCTTTGCCATTTCTCATGTTTTTTGAATTTATAGCATTTTTATATTTATTTTAAGTTTATTTGGACTTATTCTACAAGAATTTGAGTATCTTGTTATTTTTTTCATTTATTTAATAATTTATTTTTATTATTTTTATTTTAATGGTTTATTAGTGACGTGAGGGTCTTATAAACTTGTGAATATTACATAATCAAACCATATTAGATGAAGCCCATCAGATCAAGTACATAGTGCGTCCAAGCGATGACAAGGTGTATCAAAACCTTTGTAAAACCTACTGGTGGCAAGGAATGAAGAGAGATGTAGCTAATTATGTCTCCAAATGCCTAATTTGTTAGCAAGTAAAGGCAAAACACTAAAAACCCTCTGAAATGTTACAACTATTCCTTGTCCTTGAATGGAAGTGGGATAACATTGCCACGGACTTTGTTAGTAGATTGCCCTGGAACCAGAAAGGAAAAGATACTGTATGGGTAATTGTGGATCGTCTCACTAAGGTGGCTCATTTCTTGCCCATTAGATCCATAAACCAAGAAAGTTGGGAGAACTCTATGTGAAGGAGATAGTAAGACTTCATGGTGTGCCTAAGATGATAGTATCTGACAAAGACTCTTGATTCACATCACAGTTTGGGCAAAGTCTACAGAAAGAACTGGGCACCAGACTCACCAGGAGCACCGCTTTCCATCCTCAAATTAATGGTCAGTCTGAGAGAGTGATTCAGACATTGGAAGACATGTTGAGGTCTTGTGTCCTTGATTTTAATGGTAATTGGAGCAAGTACCTACACCTGGCAGAGTTTTCCTATAACAACAGTTATTAGGCAAGTATAAAGATGGTTCTGTATGAAGCTCTCGATGGGTGGCCCTGCAGATCACCAACCTGTTGGGTTGAACTTGAAGATCACGTGCTTGCTAGGCCAGATCTAGTGGAAGAAATGAATAGTCAAGTGAAACAGATACAGAAGAGATTGGCCACAACACAGAGTAGACAAAAAAGTTATGTGGACAAGAGGAAGAGACCCCTAGAATTTCTAGCAGACCCTCAAAAAGGGATCAAGCGCTTTGGATATAAAGAGAAGCTATTGCTTATATTCATTGGCTCGTTTGAGATATTTAGAAGAATTGGAGAATGCACCTACAAGTTGGACTTACCAAACCGAATGACGTTAGTACACAACTCATTCCATGTTTCAATGCTAAGGAAGTATGAACCCAATCTCTCTCGCATAATCCATTAGGAGGAGGTAAATATCCAAGACGATGCCACTTATGAAGCAGCAGTAGTTAGGATTCTTGATTGCAAGGTACAAAGCTTGAGAATGAAGGACATTCCCTTAGTCAAAGTTTTTTGGAAACATCATGGAGTAGAAGAGACCATTTGGGAGCTGAAAAGTGAAATGAAGACTAAGTACCCAAACCTTTTTGCTAGAAGTACTTTATTGAATGACGCCTGAGTAAACTAGTGCAAATTTCAAGGACAAAATTTCATTTAAGGGGGGTAGGTTTTAATACCCCAAAAATTTGTGTGAAATTCAATAAATGAGAAAAATTATCAACTTCGAAAATATTATGAAATTGAATACCGTGATAATGCGTCAAAGTTTCTAAAAAACAAATATATAGAAATTGCACAAAAAACGAATTAGAAAGTGGTCACCGCAGTACCATGGTGAATCCTCCTAAAAGTGTGCAAGAAACACTTTGGAAAGCCCCAAAACCCTAAACTTCTAAATCTTGTGCGCAAGATTAGAGAAATAGCAAGTTTCCTATGCTAGCAACACCCCAAACTTGCCAAGTTTCACCCATTTGAACTCTATATAAACCTTGTTTGGACTCCCATTCTCTTTGCCCTGGCAAGAACTGAACAAGTTCTTTCTTGCTCTCTCTGCCTCCCTCTTGGCATTCCTCTTTTTCTTTAGTTGTTCTAAATAACAATTGAAATAGTAGTAATAAAGTGCTACACAAATTTCTATGCTAGTAGGTGGGGAGATCTGATGTGCATGGATGCTTGTTTAGCCTAAAAATATGCTACGATTATGTGTGCCATGATTAGACATGTTATTGATTAGAGATGCATGCTTAGGATTGTATGAATAATGATGCATGATTTGTGTTGATATGATCTATGTTATGACATGCCTATCATGATTATATGTTATTTATAGTTTATTTTGAATATATCATGCTTCTATTTATTTGATGAAAGATTAAACAAAGATTATAACCATGTACTAGCATGAAGACGAATTTTTACCATGGGTGTTCCAACCGGTATTTTTGGGATGTGAATTTGTAACACCCCAACTCCCTAGAAACAGGTTTAAGCTCAACCACAAGGCGGGTTGGGTCCTATGTTACATTAAAAGTACACAACTTGAATCACTTTCTATTACCACAAGTCTTATTATTTTTCAATGAGCACATAACCCAATTATTTAACTTTAAATTTAATAAGACTACTATGATAGAGATAAAAGAAATATTTGCTCTTTATTTACTTAATAAAATAAACGAGTACATGCTTTGAACTCTTATTTATTCAAATAAGTAAAGGATTGCATGCTTGAATTCAAATAACTAGAACTTGAAAGAAAATACATAGCTCTTAAAAATTAAAATAAAATTCGTTGGAAGTCAAATGAATCTAAAGTGGGCAACATGCCCTTATATTGAAAAAAATGAAACTTTCCAAAAAAAAAATGGAAACTTTCTAAATGTAGCTACTATCAGATTTTCATTGCCATCATATTCAATTTTTTAAAAATGATAAAAAGAGAGGGGTGAGCACATAGCCCAGTAGATCATTCATCAAACTACTAATTTACTCATTCAAATCAAAAGTACATCCAATTTCAATCACTTACAAGCATTAAGTGTTTTAAACAATATCTTGTTAGTGTTGTATATTTGACCAAAAGGGGTTTTTAATCACTTGATGTTCTTCATTAAAATACTCGTATTCTAAGATAGAACGACAATTCATCTTGTCACATTCCATTGGAAATAAGGATCACATGTTCCCATTCCAAGTATTTTAAAACACATCCACACTTAGTGATGTTACTCATATACACTAAGTATATGTAAAGAACACCCACGACATCACTTAGATTAATATGATGGTACGTGGTTCTTATCTTCACTTTTTCATATTTAAATTCAAATAAATATGAAACAAGATCATAATAATTAATATTAGAATTTAATTAATGAAGAAAACATGGGAAACACAAATAACATGCTAGAAAACTCAAAAATAAGCCTAAGCATGGTTTCTAAGCATGTTAGGCTATCGTACATGAATTAAAAATATAAAACCATGCTAGCTGAAATTAAAACATGATCAAACATGCTTCAAACTAAAATTTAAACATGCTAAAATTTATAAAATAACATAAAAAAACTGAAAACATGAATGCACTAAAGGCTTGAAGTAGTAAAATAAGAGTTCTAGAAATCCCCTCCACCTTATGATGTTTTCTCCTAAAAATTTCTGCAAAGGTTCCCAATGTTCAAGCACTTCCAAACGCTAACAAAATCACTCAAAACAATCACTATAAGACTGAAATTAAAACTTCTCACACAAGAGAGAAAAGAGAAGTGAGAAGAGGTGCCAAAAAGAGGTCAAAAACAAACAAAGAGGGAAGTGTCAACTCTTTGCTTTGGGATGAGATGAAAGTGAGCGAGAGGGGGTTTATATAGATGTTCATGAGCACAAGGGGGGCATCTAGGGTAGCTTACCACGTTTGGGCATGTTTCCAAACTCATAAGGGGACGGTTTGGGTGAGAAAGGCAAGTGAGTTGTGGGCCCACTAAAGCTTGCCAAATTCCCATAAGTAAATATTTGATTCTCTATCTTATTTCTTAATAAATATTAGAGAATATTTTTAGATTTAGAATAATATTAATCTCAGTTGGGACATCCCTTAGTGGATAAGATCATGACCATAAGACTTTCTTACTTGGTTTCTTGCTTGCTCATCACAAAAGATCTATATGGCATACTTTATATCCTTTCTTTTGGACATCCAGGCATGGCTAAGTGGTGAGCACAATATCAAAACATTAGGGACACCAAATCAGATTGTTGAGTTTCTAATCTAAGCTTTTGTGTGGTGTGCACTCCAAGCAAAGGGTCAATTTGGACACATTAAATGCTTTTAATTGGTGCCATGGGACTTTCATTTTTGATTTGTGTGACAGCAAGGGAACAGCTAGGTTTGGCCCAAATAAGATGTTAGACACTTCTAATTTGGTTGCTCACATGTGTGTTCTGTAATACCCCACAATTTTGTCAAAAATTTTAAAATAAATAAAATAAGTTGAATAAATTAATTTCAAAGATTTTAAGAAATTTTTGGGTGCAAATTGTGGGATGACACATGAAAAATAAAATAAATTAGAGATATAGTGAAAATTAAACAAATAAAACCTTAATTTGATAATTAAATGAAAAATTAAGGTT
>JAJIYU010009844.1:0-16631 GCA_030144865.1 Tinospora cordifolia | reverse complement strand
ATATAAATTTGAGAAAAATTGATGTAAATCGTTGTATTTCCATTAAAAATTCTAGAAAATGCATATATCATATTCGAAAATTTTGTACACCAAAACGTGGGTCGTCACATCCGCATGGGTTTATAGCCTGTGCGATTGGATTTCGGCTCGTGTGGCCAAACCCGTTTCCCCTTTTTTTGTTTTTCTTTTGTATTTCTATTTTTCCTCCCCCTTTTTTTTTTTTTTTTTTATAAATTCACTTACATGTATATACCTGATTATTGCCATTTTTTCTAAATTTATTTAATTTATTTCCACTTCAATTTCTTTAGAAATCTCTAATTATACACTATTTTTTAATCATTTATACAATATTTTTCCTAAAATTGAATAATTCACCCAAAATTACATTTTTCTCCCATAAATTTTCTTAATTACTATAAAAATTTCATAATCGAAAAATTATATTTCTCCAAAAATTATATTTCCTTATAATTTCATGTATTTTCTTTTAAAATTAATTTTTTTCCCAATTACTCTAATTTTCTTCAATAAATAATTTGAAATTAGGAAAAATTGAGAAAATTCATATATTTTCATTAATAATTTAAAAAAAATACATGTATCGGACTCAATAATTTTTATGTATCAAATCATGGGTCGTCACAATATATGTGTGTGTATACATATACATTATTTATATCAAATAACAAATAGTTACTACAATCTAGTATATTATAGATAGTATGGTAATTTAAAACAATATTGATTATAAATATAAATGCAGTTAGATAAATAGTTATATAAATGTATGGTATATTAGAATTATGAGTTGATGATGACAATTCTAAAAATATCTTAGGCTAAGATCTCAAGACGGTGGTGACAACGGTACAAGAACTAAAGAGAATCAATGGATAAGGTGGAGCTGATTTTCCTACTCTTTAATATTATTTGAGTTTCAAATATAGAATATGATTGATTGCGTTATATTAGATGCATGCTAGTGTGTTGAGTAATGAATATTTGAATTCTATGACTGTCATGCATTTATAATGACTAGTTGTTTTTAAAAAAAGTTGCATGTCATATGTTAAATTGTATGTTGTATGAATGGTTGATTTCATTTAAAAACATATTTAGTACATGTTTGTTATTGATTTATGAGCTCTTGAGTGTGCTATAAATTGAAAGTTTGTTGTCTCACTTAACAAAGATAATTAAGATTTGAAGAAAATACTAGCACGGTGGGTCATTGTGGGTATTCACAAAAATATGGAATGGTATCTACTATAATGAATGGAATGGTGGGTGTGTCCTTAGTTCCAAATACTAGATAATTGGTGTGTCCCTAAACTCCATATGATCTAGCATATGTCACCATTTACTATTGGATGTGGTTATGTGATGAGAACACCGAAGGTAGCCTTTTTGGTCTAAACAACAACTGAAAACAATTAAATTGTTTAAAATGCCAAATGTTTTATAAGTGTCTGCATGTTCTTTATTTTGACTTGAATAATGCTTGAAATTTATTGTACATAATTCACTTGACTTTTTGAACTCACCCCACTTCTAATTTTTCAGGTCACTAGTGAGGATGCTCGCATTGAGGACTATAGTCAAGTTATTTTCTAGTATTGTTAGGCGTCACTGTTGGGGTTACTTTAGAAATAAAGTTTATTCATGGTTGTTAGTTCAGTCATATGAACCTAGTGAGTCAATAACTATTTATGTCTTATTTTTGTTATTGGGACACGGGGCCAAAACTTTAGTGTATTCTTGTTATTATTACTTGAATTGATATGTCATTCTAATTTTTTTTTATTGCTAATGTTATCTTATTTATTCATTTTTATGTTTTATAAAGTGTGGTATGGTGTGTCCAAGAGAATATGTATAACAATGAAATAGTAATGTCCTAATTCTCAGTTGTGACATGTGATAGAATGAAAGTAAAATACTATGACTATATATGTGCAAGGGATTATGAAATTTTTTATGGTTGGGAATCAGGGTGTTACGAGGCATCTTTAATAGTTAGACTATATAAGGGTTTGAAGTCTTTGTCACATAATCACAAATGCGTGGATTTATAATTTTAGAAATCGATCGATGAAGCTTGCCTTATGCAAAACTAGGATTTCTTCTTCTTCTTCTTCTTCTTCTTCTTTTTCTTTTACTCTATTTTCTTTCAATGAAAACGTTTACTTTGAGTCAAGCCACTTGGTTGATCTGAGATTCGCCACGATTGAAGATGTAAACGATTTGATGCCTAAGATAGGGCTGGAGAGGACACTGATTCTATCTAAATAGTAAGAGCTCAAACTTAAACAATAGGGATGGAATACCATTATTGATGATCTGAAAGGAGTCAAGTGTTTGGAAAACTTGCCGAATTTGGTCAATGATGATATTACGATTGTCGAAGATGTCGATGATGAAGATTTCAGTGGTGGGATGAGGCAAAAGTCTTAGGGTTTGAGAGCTTTTCTACAGGGTGAATGGAAATGTAAGGGACGGAGGTGAGATGGAGTGGTAAGGCGACAAAGAGATCGAGCAAAGGGCGATGTTAAAGGTTTTATTTTTAAAATTTAGCAACAAAATATACCTTGTTGCAATATTATTAAAAAAACAATAACAAAAATAGTGTTTTGTTAATATAATATTAATCAACTTTTTTTGTAACAAAAAATTATTTTTTTATTGTTAAGAGTAATATTTTGTAACAAAACAGTTTGTTGCTATTTTGATTAATTATTTTCTTAAAAAAATTACTACAAAAGAAATATTCTTGATGGTAGAACTATTATATTGCAACAAAAATAATATATTGTTAGTAAAAGTGATATTTAGCAACAAAAAATTATTTATTACTAAAAAATTTGTTGCTAAATACTGAAATTGTTGTCGTGAATAAATAAATAAATATATATATATATATATATATCTGAACAAACCAAAATGGTTGTTGAAAAAAAATGTTATTTGGCACCACTATATTTTTCTCAGTATAACAATTAATAGACTACATTTTTAATTCTTACAAAAAAAGACCATTCTAATTGGTTGAAATAGAATGTAATTTGTGAGCAGAGTTGATTTCAATTGCTATATTTATATATTAAGAAGTTTTTGAAAATGCTGAATTTTATAATGCATCGGAAACGTTACACACTTAAACATTATTAAGAATAAGTTTACTAGATTAGAAGAAATTTTTGTAAAAAAAAAAATAATTCTAACATATTCTTCTTTTTTTTTCTTCTTGTGCGTATGTAGTAGAAACTTCAAAAGTTAAAATAAATAAATTTTTGTTAATACTTTTTGATGCAAAAACTATTAGTTTCTTCTATAGAGAAGAACAAATTCCAACTTTATATCTACATAATTAATTAGGGAAAAAAAGAGCAATTATAAAATTTAGAAAATGACTTTAAACTGGAAAGTTAAAAAAAGAAAAAAATATTTCATGTTTATTATCAATTTTTTTTTTTTAAAAAAAGGCCTAAAAATAGAAACAAATCTCATTGGGTGGATATCAAAATAAGATTTTAGCATCACATGCATGACATGAAGCTATCTATGTATTCAATCCAAGCGTTTAACATGAATTTTGTTTAATTAATATGAAATTAAGTAAGTTAATCTCAGAGAGAGTAGTTGAAAAGATTTGCTCATATTTAACACAACTAATAAAGAAACTATAACCCAATTTCTATAATTGACTGCCAAGATTGAATTGTATCTTGTCTCACTGTTAAGCATTTAATATTTTCAATTACGTTACAAACAAAATATTTAAAATTTGTAAAAAAAAAGGCAAATAGATTCAAGAAAATGACCTCGAAATATATAAAGAAAAAACTGTTTAAAAGACACACCATAATAAAAATAAAAACCAAATATATTCATTTTGTCATAGTGATATCAGTTATATTAGCATTCTCTTATTCCTGATGATTATATGATTTGTGTTAATGAGGTTCTAGAGGATAAATCATATTTGACTCCATATTGCATTCCATTCTTCCGTTACTATTTCAACCTGTCGAGAGTGTCAACCGTAGTTAAGATTATTTCCGTGTAATGATCACAAACCCAAACAAAAAAAGAAAAAAAAAGTGATATATGTATGTATGTACACATACATACATACATACATACATACATATATATATATGTATGTATGTATATATATGTATATATGATATGTGTATACGGTACCTCTATAATTGTATGAGTTGTATGCAGGTAGGTGAGATTACCTTCTATATGGTTGTTTCTTGTGCTGAAAAGAGTGACTATATAAGAAGGAGAAATTAAAGGAAACCAAGGTCGCAATTGTTAACTTTTAATTAAATTAAAAAATGATTAAATTATATATATATATATATATATATATATATATGTTTTTTTTAACTTTAATTGAAGAAAAAGAATAATCTCTACAAGAATAGTAGAGCTTAAACTTCTCTAACAATTATATAATAGAGTTAAAATAGACATAAAGGTTAAGTCTTCCTAGACCATGCTTAAAAAAATAAAATAAAATAAAAGAATGGAAAGAAAAATGACTTGATGCTAATTAAAGCAATTCAATTTTCCATTATGTATTAATTATTTTCTTTTCACAATTTTCTTCCATTTTCCCTTATAAAATGACAATTAATTAAAGGAATCATGCAATAACTGCATACTCAGATAACTTCAAATCTAACCAAGATGCTCTATATGTTCTATTTTTCTTTTATAAATATCCAACTCCTTTTCCTTTGAAGGTAAGCAATTTGTTTGAAATATTAGTCTTTCTTATCATGGAATCTGTTTCTAAGAAGAATGATCGAAAGAACGAAGCAGTGGTAGTTGTAGAAGATCATGGAGAAAAGGCGAGGAAGTCCAAAAACCTTGAATCGAATCTGAAGGTGGCAACCAGAGAACTAGATGTTGCTGGTTCTTCAAAACACCCTCGCAGTAATCGAATTTTTTCATGCAAGTATTGTGGAAAGGAGTTTAGTAGTTCTCGAGCATTGGGAGGGCATCACAATGCTCATAGACCACCGGAAGGAGGTCCGATGAGAAAGGCCTTTCTTCGTCCAACGTATCCCGGATTACCTTATCGTCTACATCTCGTGCATTCCTCATCTCAAATGTCATCTAGTACTATTATCTCTCCGTCTCAAACAGATTTGGGTAGAGCATCTGAAATGTTGAAAATGAACTCATCAATGACTAAGATGTTATGTTCGCCATGGCCAACTCTAAGACATCATCATGGAGGCCATGTTGGTGGATGGCCAAGTCATTCTTCTCCAAGTACGAGTTTAGTAGTACAAAATAATATTGATAGCTCCTCACAGTTACCTATTGATGATAATATCAGCATAAGTAGTACCGGTACTCATAGCAATTTTGGAGAAAACATTGGAGGAAGAGTTTCTCCTACTATTGCTATTGGAATTTCTTTAACTACTAATTCCATTGAAGGAAATAATATAATTAATCAACAATTCAATGGAGATCATAATATTCTCAAATCAACTGGGGGTCATGTAGCTGAGGCAAGGGGAAATATGCAAGAAGTATTGGAGCAAGGATTGGATTTGACTTTGAAGCTTTGATTATACTTTATGAGTTTTATCCAACCATATTGTTGTTATTGCTGTTTCAGTCATTCTTAGTGTGTTTTATTTAATTTCTTAATCACATGTTCTTTTGAAGTAGAACTAGGGTTTGCTTTTTTTTTTCTTTTTTTTTATGATTGTGTTATTGTATCAAGATTCATAAATCTATATGTTTGGAGTTCTTTGATGATTGTAATTAAGTTAAGATTTGTAAATGTAATGGGAACAACAAGTGTATCGTAATACACAAAAAGTGTTACTTTTAGTTTCAGCAATTAGAATTAATAAAATTTTTACACATCATACTTTAATTTAGGAGTATCATTAAAAAGTTACATCTTTTATAATACTAAATGATGTTATTGTACTTATAAAGTTACGTTATGACGTTGTAGACAATTTGATGAGAGATATTTTATTGTTTTAATTTTTGACTAATAATTGTTGTATCATCACAAGTTATTTTTGACAGTTCTGTCAAGTTGTATAAAAAATTTAACAACATTTGTTCAATTCTCATAATTTTGATTAATGACTCTTATTATAGTTTCATAAAAAATTGTCTAAAACATTTTAAGTCATTTCAAAAATTTAACCACTACTATTATAATGTCATAAAAAATTATAACATTTCTTCTATTTCTCTAATTAAACAATCATGTATTATCTTAATATTATCATTTTTTTTTCTTTCGCACAATGTGTTTTTGGGTCAGTTTTTCCATACCTCGAGACAAATTATCGCTCAAACTTTGTGCATGACTTGCACATTACCTTCTCTAAATTTGAAACAACTCGCTTACTAACCCCTTTGTGATGATAGAAATAGTGTCATAGGGGGCACACATGTGGTGGGGGACAAGAATCAAACTCTCACCCAACGCATGTCTTAATCCTCTTGGGCCAAGTTTCATACTAACTAAGCTTCACATTTTTGGACTATGATCAAATTTTGTAAATCACAGAAATTTGATTGTTTTTATTATAATGTTACTAAAAGTGTTGTGACACTTATTTTGCTATCATTTATTGAGCTTGCATATTATAAAATATAATAATTTATTTTCTTCAATTTACTTATAGAAGAAATTCAAAGTACCCATTTTTTTAGATGATAACAATACAAACTAAAAGTATAGACATAAATTTCAACTAAAAAAGTTCCATAAAACAATGTTCATAATTTTTTAAGAAATACCCACAAATTAAAAAATAAATAGAATCCAGTATCAAAATTGAAATTAAACCATTGTTGGTGTTTTCTAAATGTTACATCGAGACTCCTATGGTGACCTAACTAGCATAATAACCTAACAAGCTAATCACCACATCACTTACTCAATTGTTGTTAATCCTCCTCATTAACAACTTTAATCAGTAGAGTATAATAACAAATAGTATCACAACAAAACATATATATTGATTTATATATAGCGAAAGCTTATTATTATGTTATCTTCTTTCAAATACACTGACTCGGAGCAACTTAAACATTGGTTGAGGTGCAATTTACTTGATCACCATGGCCTTTTCCTTATCTAACACCAAAAGACTTGTGATAGTAGAAGAATAGTGAGCCCAAATCCCATGGAACTCAATGAATAATAACTTTAATATACCACTCACAATAGATGTTCTTAAAAGCTAACATGATTGCAAGAACCAATCAACAACAAACAGAGTAAGCTCATAATTTGGTAAAGCAAGTGAAGGCATGTAGATCAATGATGAATTCTAGTATTTGCACCTTGAAACCCTCAAACATTAAGAAGTAACATCTAAAGATATCAGTCAAAACTATTTCCACCATACATCGTTTGCAACAATGCCACAGAAGCATTACTTCATAAAAGCATATTAAACTTACTCATAGATCTGAGCATAGACTCAAAAATCTAGAATCTACCATTCACGAGCCTAGGTAGAGCCTCAAAAACTTCAAGCAGTAAAATTGATTAAACATGTGATTCATTCTATAATAAAATCAAGTGTTTGCATCAATATGCACAATATATAGTTCACAGAAAATATATGCATAAGCCAATGAAGTACAATTACTACTCATAGTTGTTACAAAATCCTCTCCCTTCATGTTTTGGGTTCTCGAGTCCTCAATCACCTATTTAACATCAACTTTGTCAATTTGACGGGTTTTGACATTGCTTGGCTTTTATTCACATTCAACAGTTTAATTCTAGGTTAATCTTTTGTTAACCCTTTGGTCATACGGTCCTTAGCTAGCCATTAGTTTTAACCCTAGCTTAGTAGTCCAATTAACCTCAATTAGGTCAATTATTCCTCAAAATGTCAAAATTAACTTGAAATAGAGGTGTAGGTGTTAATTTCCATACATAGCCTTATTTTAGGTCATTATGTGAAATTTTATGTGGACACATTATTGTTCTAATAAAGCTAAATTTTGTGGAGTAACTATTGTTGCCAACCCTGCAAGTATACAGGTTCATACTAGTAATAACCAGTGAGTCCGGATAGTGTCCTTAGAGAATGGAATTTACTTAAGTATCTCAAATCCCAATTTAATGTTAGCCTTCATTTTATTAAGACTCTGATTAGGGTTCGATTGTCAATTTCAGAACAAGAACCTAAACTATCAAAAGCAGTAAATTTTGTTTTAAGAAACTATGCGAAAAGGGTGCCTAGGATAGTAAACGCTACTGTATATCTTGTGATTCTTATTTCAGTTCATGAAACTCCTACACTATGAGTTATACTACCTGTAATTGAAACCCTTTCCCGAGGTGCCTCAATTTCTATTAGTATTGTCTCATAATGCCATCTTCCGAGGCACTTAATCAACAACCTAACACTATGTACTTGACAATCTCGTGCAACCCCCTAAACAGTTAACAAGCCTCTGGTCAATCAACTAATCTAGGTCGATATTGTGATAACTTACCATTAAACCTCTTTTCTGAGTTAGTTTAATGATTTGAACTCATCATGTCTATGGCCAGTAAACATCATGCATTAAGTATACACAATATAGAATAATGCATTTAAATCAATCACTTCAATAAGAAATCTCAGGCTCATACATTGGAGATTTACATCCTAGACATTTAAAACTAAGTAGCTTGACATTGAATTACATAAAAACATCAAAAAGAAATGAATAAAGTTAAACATACTCAAAGATTGATCTAAATCCTCAATCCATTCATAAACTTCTTGTTTTTTTCTTCTTGAGTTGTCGTAGTCGAGAATTTCTGAATTAGGTATGTTTAGACTCTAATCCCCTTTTCTATTTATAGGCCTACACAAAAAAAAACCCTAAAAATATAAGAAACCTGGTAATTAATCATGTTACCAAGGCCAGTGATTGTGGTTAGCATTGTCCTTTAATGAAAACTTGGATTTCCACTATTCTGTGTACCGCAGTCAACATGTTCTTTTTCAGATCACATTCTGGTTACTGTGGCTGCTGGACCATCGACCGCAATAACTAGTATGTTGTTTCTTTTCTTTATCTTCCTTTAGCTCCCTCGGTCGCCAGTTATCCTATCGTTGTAATTTGTTGCTTTCCTTTTGATTTTTACTTCTCTTTGCCTCTACACGATGCAATTCTCTCTTGGCTTCATCATTAACTTGCACCATACTAGAAATCCTTTCCTAGACATCATCTTCTCATAGAAAAGCTATAAATCATGAAAACAAAGCTAAAATGCAATGAAACATGCAATTCCCTAATCTAGATGCTCAAGCTACTAATTATGCACAACTTTGTCTAATTTTCCTTTATTTCCTATAAAATGCAATAAATCACCTATACTAATGTTAACCTACTGTACAATTAACAAATATCCCCAAACTTAAACTATTGTTCATCCTCGAACAATGACTCTAATCAAAAGTGTTATAACACGCCATATAAAAGTAAATTCATTTTCACTCATCATTGTAACCTCAATCTTCCATTCCTGCAATATAACTCATTATATGTCCCTAGGGTCATTTAGGTTGTGTAGATTTTCAGTTCATCCACCATTCTTCCTTAACTTCACCCTCTTATTTGTCAGTATCTCAATCATCCTAGACTTTGTCAGTAATTTCAGGTACTATTCCATTCATAGAAATCCTTTCGCAATACCTAAGTACACAAACTGTCTCAATTCTCTATTGTATCTATCTTCTACTCAGTTCAGATTATTGTTGGGATCGGAGGTCTTTTCCTCTAGGTTGTAACGTGGTCTGGCTCAAGGTGCATGTGTATCAGGAATTTCATTCTAACTCAAGTGTACACTCATAGCAATAATAACAACCTCTTTTGTTTAATTTTCTTTAATAAAGCCTTATCTCCTCTCTATTTAATCCCTTGTTCTATTTATTCATGCTCACAACCTTGTTTCATAGCTCTCCCAAACCTATTTCATCTCTTACACTCTAAATTGTACCCACATGCACACTCATATAAAAGTAGAAACTCAACTATTATTGACAATACTAAACTAACTCTTCTTTCCCCCTTTTTTTTTGGAATAATTAACCAAAATAAAAACATGAAAACATATGTATTTCACTGTTAGCATCTCCTCCTTCTTTCACACTTCCAAATAGGCAGAATTATAACTATGAGTGTATACAAATATGTTCAACTCAGATATTCATAAAAAGGATAAAGTGTGTCTATATATAATGTTTGGGTTTATAACAAGAAAACATGTCATAAGGCTCAAAATTGGCTACAAAGGGTTATGAACGCTGGGACTGGCCTTTAGGCTCTAACTCAAACAAAGATGGTCCACTTCATTTCCCTCCGATAATCATTCCTAAGTAGCGTTCGAGATAGATTTGATTACTTCGAGGGGCTGTGAGAAATTCTCTCCATATGTGGTTTAGTTTTCACTCCTCACTTTCCATAGCTTTGGATTTTCAATCTACCTAAAACTATAAGATTTTGTCAAAGTCAAATTTTAGACAAACCAAGCATATAGATTGTTTGAAATTACCCTAGTTCTTTGCCTCATCACACTAAAGAAATTTTCAATTTAATTTTCAAAATTTTCAAAAGTATGGCCATATGGCTATGGCATGGGTGATCTAGCCTAAGTGACTCATACTATAGGCTCCTAACATGTTTCCAAAGTATGCAAAGTAGAGCACTCAGAAGGAAAAGTAAATATAAAATTGAAAGAAACTAACACTAAACTTGATGTGTCGAAGCGTTTAGCACCCCCAAACTTGAATGGTGCCTTGTCCTCAAGAGCACATTGATTCTCATAATTGGAAGAGTACACATCAAGACATGCATTCAAAAATAGAGAAATTAGTTTGGAGATCACATAGATTTTAAGCGTATGCATTACTGATAAAGAGAGTCAACGCATCAAAAGTGATTATGCACTGTCTACACAAGTAAAGTTCAAAGCAAACAGAGACAAAAAAAAAGAAAAAAAAACTAAAAGTCAAATGTCCTCGCCAAAGACTTTCGCCTTTGTGATGTAGTCATTCTCATCCCCTCCATCATCATCATCATCATCATCATCCTCATCATCAACAACTGGTGGAGTCGGAGGGGCCGGAGGCGCACAACACGTCATAGACATGTAGGGTATGCAATAGGTAGGAAGAGGATTGGCCAGTGCCATGGCCAGATCAGTGCAATGTAACCACTGGGTGATGTAGGCCAGCTAATGCATAACAGTGTGAGGATCAGAAGGCGGTATGGCTGATGACGATGGCTTATCAGCAGTCGAAGAAGAAGGTGGTATGCTAGTAGAAGGAGCAGGAGCTACTGCAGTGCTGGCTGGGTCAGCTGGTGGCTGTGGGGACTCTGTAGAGGCCTTGCGCCTCTTAGTTGGAGTGGAGGTGAGCATCTTCACTGCTATGTGATCCTTCATCTTTAGCAGGGGTTCACTCCGCTCCAAACTACCCTAGTTCTTCTGTACAGTTATGTAATGAGGGTAGGATGGGGTAGTCCCATGTTGGTCTTGTTTATGGCAGACCCGATGGAATTGGAGATGATAGTCCCTACATTGATTGGGAATTCCTTCATGATGCAATACACCAGCACTGCCCTATCTACGGTTACCCTGTTAATGGCCAATGAGGGAAGAAGGTTAGCATAAACCAAATAAAGTCAAACCTTGGCAGGTGTTTGAAACATGGTCTTCACAAGGTTGACAAGCCTATCATTGTAACAAATCTAGGAGACACCGTCAACGCTGAGAGTCCTCAGTACGTCATCTGGATCGAAGCGAGGTAGTAGAGTATAATACTCATCCGGTGAGTCTGCGGGAAGACCGTATACTTCATTAATAGCAACTGAACTGAATTGGACCCACTTCTTGGTAACCTAAACTACAGTGCCCTCTTTGTCAGTTGCATTTGTGTAGAACTCTTGGACCAAAGGGATGACTGTTTTAGATGGTGCCTAAATTAGTTGCTCCCAATGGCGAGCAATGACTACTGCATCTATGCCAATGTCACACTCCTCTTGCATCAAAATAATACTGCGTTCTGAAATAAGATGATAGTTAAAATGAATGAGGTTGAACCGCTGTTTGGCTACAACAGTTCGAAATCGTGTCCTGTTCGTAGGAGGTGGAGGCGATGCTAGCTGCTTCCCTTTAGAAGTAGGATGTTTCATTCGAGGAGGTCTGCAACAATAAAATTACCAGGCAAGGAAAGCTTTAATTCATATAAAAGAATGTGACTATTGAAACAAGACAAATTTCACATGTCTTTAAGAAAACTAGTTACTTAAAATAGTTATAGACAAATCAAAGTGTTCTAGTCCAAAAATCCAAGAGCCAAAACATCAAAAACATCCATCAATAACATCAAAATGCAAATACCCCATCAAAAACATCCAACTGCCACAACCTTGCATATTCAATCAATCAAAATATAAAACAAAATAGCCTTCAACTAATTCAAATAAGGGAAAAAATAGCCTAAAGTAAGCATCTACAATGAGTTTGCGAGTCCCTTGCTTCCAAAATTTCAAGCAAACATTCAAAAATGGTATGAATGAAGAGGAATGTGAAAAGCTTTGAGCAAAACAAATAATTTCAATCATGAATAATGAAATCTAAATCGTAAAACTTTCCTAAGTATGCGATTGAAACAAGGAAACAATGGAAACTGAAGTAAAAACACTTACAATGTCGCTGAGAAAGGGAAGGGCACTCTAAGATTCACAAGAGAAATGAACAGTCGCAGAGAAAACTCAAAAATTCTCAGAACAAAATGTAGAAAATGACCACAATCTGTCTTAAAAAAGACATAATTACTGCGATTGGTGCTTCATGGACCGCAGTAATTGCGTGAAATGTAGAATTTCATAGTTTTGAGGTTTCTGCCGACCAAGGTACCCAGTGTTGTATAACACTATGGACAGCAGTACATGTAAGATTCCAAAATCATTCATTTTGGTTACCGAGGTACAAAGAAGTGTACACTTCTGTTGACCGTGGTAATTTCATGTATGCTCCAAGTGTATCTTCTGGTGACCATGGTACATAGAATATATCATTCTGTAGACCACGGTAATTGCACGAGTAAACTGTTTTCTTCTGTCTGTAGACCGTGGTACATAGAGTAT
This sequence comes from Tinospora cordifolia, assembly GCA_030144865.1. Taxonomy (NCBI): domain Eukaryota; kingdom Viridiplantae; phylum Streptophyta; class Magnoliopsida; order Ranunculales; family Menispermaceae; genus Tinospora; species Tinospora cordifolia. The sequence continues at coordinate 3,464 of JAJIYU010009844.1, read as the reverse complement.
GATATTTTGTGGACCGCGGTAGGTAAAGCAAAAACTGCCTTCTTTCTTGTTTTTTTTTACGAAGTCATAAGCCCTATGATACTGAAAACCTATGCAATCAAGTTGTTAACACCTACATGCATCCTAGAGAAATGAAATAAGAAATGGAAACAACATGGACACAACAAAATAGAAATTAGTAGTGGGTTGCCACCCACTCAGTGCTACGTTTAACGTCGTTAGCTCGACAAGGATATAACATTTCAGTCCTTAATTTCTGCCATTTCCACCGTCTACTTTGAATTTATGGCCATTTAGCAAGCTTTGCACTTCCACTATACCATACGGGAACACTTGTGTGACTAGGAAAGGTCCTGACCAACGAGACTTGAGTTTTTAGGAAACAATCGGAGTCGAGAGTTGAACAACAACACTTATTACATGGGCTTGAAATCCTTCTTCTCACAGAGTTTTTCATGCCATCTCTTTGTCCTTTCTCTATAGATAATGTATTCTCAAAAGCATCATAGCAAAACTCCTCAAGTTCTACGAGTTGAAGTAAACGGTTTTCCCTACAAGCCTTTGCATCAAAATTCAATTTCTTTATTGCCCAATAAGCCCTATGCTCTAATTCACAAGGCAGGTGACAGGACTTCCCATACAACAACTGATATGAAGACATGCCAATGTGAGTCTTAAAGGTTGTTCGGTATGCCCACAATGCATCATCTTGTTTCAGAGCCCAATCCCTACAGTTTGTTCCAATTGTCTTTTGTAATGTTGCCTTGATTTCTCAGTTAGACACTTCAGCTTGCCCATTCATTTGCAGATGATACGGCAAGGCAACCTTGTGTCGCACTCCATATTTGATGAGAAGGTTGTTGAAGATTTTATTGCAGAAGTGTATACCTTCATCACTCACAATTGTTCTAGGGGTGCCAAAAGGAGAAAAGATGTTGCAAGAGAGAAACTTCAACACAACTCTGGCATCATTCTTGGATGTCGCCACTGCTTCAACCCATTTAGAAATATAATCAACAGCAACCAGTATATATTGTTTGCCATTCGATGGTGGGAAGGGTCCCATGAAGTCTATTCCCCAAACATCAAACAATTTGACTTCCACAAAAGATGTAAGAGGTATCTCATTTTTCCTTGAGATGTTGCCCTGTTTCTGGCACACTTCACAAATTGATAAGCATCCTTTAGCATACTCAGTCAATAGAATCCGCTTTCAAGAACATGCCTTGTTGTACGTTGATCACTATACTGACCACTATACGGTGAAGCATGACAATCATGAAGAACCTTGTTAACTTTTGCTTCTGGAATGCAATGGCAAATCACTTTATCAACGCATCTCTGATAGAGAAAGGTATCATCCCGAAGATAAAACTTACTTTCATGTATGAAGCACTTGAGACGACTGTGGGACAAGTCTGGTGGGGTAGCACCTGTGGCCTTATAATTGGCAAAATCTGCTTACCATGGTGCGTTGTTACTGATAATCAAGAAGTGCTCATCTGGAAAAACTTCCAATATGCTCCTTGGATCCTTTGCTGCTTAATTAGATAAGCGAGACAAGTGATCTGTTACTACATTCTCTGTACCTTTTTATCTATCACCTCTATATCAAACTCTTGCAGCAATAAAATCCATCTTATCAGTCTAGGCTTCGCATCCTTTTTGTGAAGAGCTAACGAATAGTGGCATGATCGGTGAAAAGCTTGACCTGGGAACCCACAATGTATGATTGAAACTTGTCACATGCAAATACAATAGCTAACAGCTCCTTTTTAGTGGTAGTATAATTCTTTTGAGCATCATCCAGCGTTTTGCTTGCATAGTATGTAGCTTTGAACATCCTATCACCTCTTTGTCCCAATATGGCTCCCACAACATAATCGCTAGCATCGCAAATTATCTCAAAAATTTTCCCCCAAACTAGTGTGGACATAATAGGGGTAAATATTAGAGCCTTCTTTAGTGTATTGAAGGCTTCAACACATTCAACTGTGAAGTTGAATTCGACTTCCTTTCCAAGCAAACTGCACAATAGCCGAATGATTTGAGAAATATTCTTAATAAATCTATGATAAAAACCAGTGTACCCCAAGAAACTATGCACTTCTCGAATAGAAGTTAAGGGTGCCAACTTTTCAATGACTTGGATTTTTACTTGGTTAACCTCAAGACCATTAACAAAAACCTTGTGGCCTTAAACAATGCCCTTCTGAACTATAAAGTGACATTTTTCCCAGTTGAGAACCAAGTTCTTTTCCTCACAACGAGAGAAAACTTTTTTCAGATTAAGCAAACATCCATCAAATGCAGCACAAACACAGAAAAATCATCCACAAACACTTCCATGATTCTTCAATCATATCTACAAAAATTGACATCATACATCTCTGAAATGTGGCTAGTGCATTGCACAAACCAAATGACATCCTCTGAAATGCACAAGTCCCATTTTGACAAGTAAAGGTGGTCTTTTCTCGATCCTTTGGTGCAATGACTATCTGCTTGTACCCAGAGTACCCATCTAAGAAACAATAAAAGTCATGTCCAGCAATTCTATCTAGCATTTGATCCACAAAGGGCAAAGGAAAATAATCATTTCGGGTGGCTTTATTCAGTTTTCTATAATCAATGCACACACGCCATCCTATAGTGGTCCTTGAAGCAATTGTCTCTCCTTTTTCATTTGTGACTACAATGATCCCTCCTTTCTTAGGCACAACATGAATGGGGCTAACCTACTGTGAATCTGAAATGGCAAAAATAATCCCTACATTTAACCATTTCATTACCTCCTTCTTCACCACTTCCTGTATGATTGGGTTACGTCTTCACTGATGCTCCACTGTAGGCTTATGTGAGTCTTCCATTAAAATCTTGTGCATGCAAATGGCTGGACTTATACCCTTTATATCTTTAATTCTCCATCTGATAGTAGCCTTGTGATCATTCAACACATGCAACAACTTCTCTTCTTGGACATGGGTTAATGAAGAGGAAATGATGACTCATAGGGACCGTGCTTCATCTAAATAAGCATATTTTAGATGTTTAGGAAGTGATTCAAATCAATAGCCCTAGAAACATCTTGAAAATCTTCAGATTGATGAGCATTAGACATGGAACACGTAAACTATAAAGTTTTGGTGGGCATGCTTCTAAGGCTAACAAAATCAGCTTCTCATCTTCATACATAGGTTGGGGAAAAGAGATTGAACAGGAAATACATCCAACCAAGTCATCTTGGGAGCTCAATTTATCTACAACCTCAACAATGCAAGAATTGATGACTTCTATCCTTTTGCATTCATGCATGTTGTTAGCAACCCCGCAAGTGTATGGGATCGCAGTAATAATAACCGGTGAGACCGGATATCGTCCTCAGGGAACGTATAAAAATCAACTATCTAAAAGCCCAATTTACTATCAATTTAAACTTTATTAAAACTACAAATTCGATTGAT
>JAJIYU010009843.1:0-16627 GCA_030144865.1 Tinospora cordifolia | reverse complement strand
TTTTGCTTAATAGATATACAAAGATGTGTTGGATATGCAAGGAAGATAATTCTAAAGTGTCGTTCCTTCTAAAATATGTGAAAAACCTATAATAGATATGTTTAAAATTAGCAGAGCCAACATGATAATGATACATGTCAAACAGGCACCAAAACATGCCAACAAAGCACATAACTTTCTATATGAACAAAAGCTTCTAGGCTGATGACTATTGCATCTACTATGTGACACAATTATATAATAGTTGAGTGCAGAAATAACAAAGTGAATCTCAACAGATGTTATGTATGTTCTAGGTTTTCTAAAATATTCTCTTTCTTTTTAAAACATTGAGCTCTACATCTAATATGTGATAATCACACATTACTCATAAAAATAATAAGGCTATTAAAAACTCAAAGCCTTGCCATGAGCATATGATATTTTTCAGAATTAAACAGATAGTATTTTAAAAAGATAAATCAAATTTATTTTCTTTCAATACAGATATCACGTGCCAATATAGTAAACCAACATTGTCTTAGAAAGAGATTTTTAGTTAGAAAAAATTTTCTTTATTTTTCTAAAATAAATACATACAAAAAGTTTCTTTAAAATAAGAACTTCTGTTTTCTTTATTTTTCTAACCTAATAAGATTATAAGAAAAATAGCAAGACTTACCCTGGTTGCATGTCATGCCTCATCTACACCACATCGACATCAAAAATGCTAACATAGCTACCACGTCATATGACTATATATATTAGCATAATTATAAAGTGCCCAGCGACATTTCTATTACGCAAAAATTACATTGCTCATAAAAATAAAGTTATTCAAAATTTAAAACCTTACTAAGATTAGTTGTATAATAATTTTCAAACACACTACACATATAATATTTTAATAATATAATTTTAAAATCCTTTTCTTTCAGTACGCATTCTAAGATGAGGGGAAATCACGTTCCCGAATGAAAATATTTAAGTCTTCTAAAAATTAAATTTTCAGTTTGAAAAACTTCTTTTAATCAAGTGTGCCAAAAGACATATTCTAGAAAAGCAAACACATAGAAAGTTTACTTAAAACGATATTCTGTGTTGCCTTATAGACCGTGAAGCTAATGAAAATAGGAGAGAAAAATCAAGTCCTACATCGATGCATGACATGCCTCATCTGCACTAAAAAATGCAGACACCGCTCCCAACTAGTAACTACATGAGCCAAGATATAGCTAATCAAATTCAGAGGAACCACCCACTCCTAACTATACTATCAACAAATGTACTAAAATTGGCGTTCGTGACAAATTACAAGCAAAAGAATTTCTTTTCATGGTAAATTAAATGCTACATACATAGCTCAAATTTTTGTGTCAAAGAACAATACTGTATTATGCACAAGACCCCTATAACACGTATCTCCACACTGACAACCAAAAAATTAACAAAACCAAAAATTAAAAATTAAAAAAAAAAGGTGCCCTTTAACTAAAGGAGAGACTTGATAGATGGACCTTACTAAGAACTTTAGATACACGAGACGAGGCTGTGACACACCAGAAGAAATTTCCCCATCTCTCATTATACTTGTCAAAAAAAAAAAAAATTATTGGAAAAAGAAAAAAATATATATACTTATAATGAAATGAAAACAATTGACTGCTCCCACAACGCTGTTGATTGATTTTCTTCCAACAAGGCCCCAGCCCTCCTGTTTACACCATCCAACATCTCTGGCCTCTTCTGGCAACTAAAATGATGAACACACCGGGCAACATCCTCACTGCCTTTACAAAGATGCTTCCGTCGTACGGCATGCACAGATAACAGTCAAAACCAAGATGGCAAAGCAAACTTATCAACTATTAACTTCTGCTAATCTCAGCCAAGACCTGTTGACCACCTGTCTCTGACTCCCCCTAACACTCACTGTTCCTGCAACAGCAATCAATATATATTGAAAAATTATATGGGTCTCTGGCAGGTGAGAGCAAACCATAAAAAACATGCATACCAAATCCTAAAACTAATTCACAACCAAAGTATTTTGAAGGCTTATTGACTAAAATTGAGAAATTACATGATCTACAATTTCTCTTTCTTCAGTGCTGTGTTGCGTCATTTGTGTCGGTCGAAGCCCAATGTGCCAGAGAAAAGCTCATTAAATTTTTAAATCATATCTACTAATGCCTGAGGCCGGGGCCTTGACCTCACAATCGTCTCATCACTATGCCTGATCCATTCAGATAGTCGCCAAGGCTTTTGCCACTTCCATTTGAACTGTAACAACCACTGATGATGGCTTCTCTTCCACCTCCAAAGCTTCCCACCTTGTCCTACTACAGTCAGCTTCTTAGATGATTGGCTAATTGGTATCATCTGCAGTCCATTATATTATTAATAACTAAACCAAAACACAAATTGAGTGTCAAATGAGATTCAAATGAGATTCACCTTTCGCGAGTGGTCCACAAAAGCTGCCGACACTCTGATGGAGCTATTAGCAATGCCTGCCGTATATTTCAGCTGCTTCTGTGCAGGCACTGACATTGGAGACAAGGGGCCGCTCATGTCATCAGCAAAGTGTTTCAATGAACCATGTGAGTTTCCCTGTTCATTGCAAGCCCCTCGAAGATTAGCTGCTAGGAATAACAAAACAGAGTTTTCTGGATACATATATTTGAGAACCTCAAATGATAATAGAACAATTATCATTCATCATCCTTCATGGATAGGAATTGCAGTATTAATGTTGAAAGAGTGGGCAAAAGCCAATCTGATATCTTTTTCCTGCACTGGTTTTTTAGAACCTTAAGGAAAATCATAGGACACCAGATTTACAATTCTAGCGTCTAAAGTTTCAAGTTTCATAGTGTTTAGAGAATTTATCTAAGCTCATATTAAAACTTGAGTAAATTCTAGTCCTCCATGTGCAATGCAATCGGATAGGACCTACACTGGTTTTTAAGAACCTCAAGGAAAATCATAAGACAGCAGATTTAAAGTTCTAGCTACTAAATTTTCAAGCTTAATCGAGTTCACAGAATTTATCTTAGCTCATATAACTGAATGTTTAACTTGAGTAAATTCTAGTCCATGTGCAATGCAATCAGATATCATTGACCTACACTGGTCTTTTAGAATCTCAAGAAAAATCTTAAGACACCAGATTTACAGTTCTAGCTTCTGAATTTTCAAGTTTAAACATGTTCATAGGATCTATCTTAGCCCATATAATTGAATGTTAAACTTGAATAAATTCTAGTCCATGTGCAATCTGATATCTGTGACTTACACTGGTTTTTTAGATTCTCGAGAAAAATCTTAAGACACCAGATTTACAATTCTATCCAAAATATTTGGCCCTCCTTTTCTAGTCCATGTGAATACTGTGTGCATGTTAAAGACCAAGAATCCCAAATATTTGCATTAAAGTAAACGAATCAGTTCTCATGCTCAAAGATGTCTCACCGAAGCTGATGTAGCCAATGCAATGGCTACAGCTTGCTCTCTCAATTTTTGTTGTTTCTCAATTTCTTTTCGCCTTGCTTCACTTTGTCTCAGAAGACCAACAAGTTCATTAATTTGCTCTTTCATCTCTTTCATTTCAACTTCTTCCTCCCATAACTGACACCTATCAACAGCACAACCAATATAATTGCCAAATACAATAAGCCACAAGAATAAAATAAAATGCAAGGAAAACCATCTAGTATATTTTGTCGGGTATTTTTTTAATTGATATATTGATTACACCTGTATAATTGAGTAACAAAACATTAGATTTCAACGAATTCTGAATCATAATTCAAACATTTCATGCCCATTCCCACTGGAGTAGGAAAGAGAATGTGCATATGCTATACATCAGGCAATAGCACGGAGCAGTTCTTCACTCTCATGGGAGTTGGTGTTTATTTTAGGGATTTCCTCGAGTGGAGTTTAAATGTTCCAAAGAATTTCTCAGTCTCTCATAATTTTGCTGATACTTGAAAATAGTATCACATGAATGTAAGATCTAGCATAATATTTTGCATACCAACTAGTAAATAAACAAAAGGTCACGAATCATCAAGTAAAGTGCAGTATCGATCAAAACCAAAATAAATAAATAAATAAAATAATGTGCAGTAACTGTAAGCCTGGCCATCTTTTTTGGGGTGGAAGGTGTGGGGAATATTGCCATGTTATTGATTAGGCTGTGCGTCAAAATTTTCAGATGAACTAGGATGGAAAGTGTGACATCAAAAATTGGTACTCTCAATTTCGGCACTAGTTAAAAGGAGAAAACTTCATATTCAAATGAATACTGTAAAGATATTGTCATCATATGTAAGAGAGGAGCACCTTGCTTCTGCAGCCACATTAAACATATATTGAAGAAGGTTCTTTGCATCTCCCATTGTTCGCAGCTGATTCCATCGCCCACGACTAGTGAAGGCTCGTTCCCTCTCTTCTGCTTCTGAAAGTTGTGATGCCATTGCTACCATTGAATTTGAGGAAATCCCCAGCATGTTTTCAAGAGATGCAATTCTTGCCATTCTTGCATTTGGTGAGATGGAAGACACTCTAATGAAGCAAGATAAAATATCAACAAATCTTAATTTAGTAAACGAGTGCAGAATAACTCCATTTTGTGCTATTCGTACCTAGAAAGCCCATTCTTTCCCCTAGGAGGACTAAGCCCTTTGGAGGCAAGGTCCTCCCCTTGTTTCAGTAAGGCCAACTCTTCAGCAAGTGCAGCTCGTCTGAACAAAAAATCCAGCTAGATAAATGAGAAATTCAATCCACATAAGCAAACGTTCACAGAATAGCTAATGAAAACAAACTTCATTCTGGATACATACACTTGACTTTGTTTCTCATACTCCAAACGAACTTCATGTACATTTACCATAACTTCAAGCTCATGTTCAAGCCACCGTTGCAGGGACTTTTCATTACTCTAAAGATGCATTTAGTCATTTACATGAGAATAGCATTAAAAGTACAAAAAGAAAAGAAGAAGAGAACAGCATCCTTAGAATGTCTTTAACAATTATATATGCAAGTTACCTGGCCACTTGATACATTTCCATTGGCAGTTGCTGTAAAAGAATAAAATCATTAGGGTCGGAGAATACACTAGAATAAGAAGAGAATTGAATACGAAGAAAAAACATTACCCAATGTATCACGAGCTGAAGACTTGCGAGCTTCTAGTAACTCCTTTAACCGCTTGGTGGCCATGGCAGCCTCTTCAGTCTTTCTCTGAAGAACCTGCAAGCAAGAGAAAAATTTCCCCTCAGAATGACCGACCATCTTCTTAAAGTTACAGAATATGAAAACCATCAGAATCTTGAAATCTAGAGGAGATAGGCACAATATAAGCACAACTCTCTGAATTATTTGAAGGGCCAAAAACCAACAGCCATAAATGAATGCTCCAGAAGATGTTGTCTAGGGATCAAGGGATAGTTTAGCATGTATCGTTATGTTAAATGAAGCCACCTTCTTGTACACGGCACCCCCTTGCTCTAATCAATTCAACTAAATAGAGTGTCTTCCCAACCATATGGTGTTGGCTATTGAAACTACATCCTCCACTCTATTCAATGGCTTTATCGACATTTATATCACAAGTAAATCATCCATAATTATCCCTGTCCATGTTATTTAGATCTTCCCTCTCATTAAAAAGTGCCACTAATTTTTAATATCTCATTCATTCTAATTGGCAGATTACTAGTCTTTGTTACAACCAATAGATTCCTTATTTCTCTGTTAGGTAACGAGCAGCTTTTCTGAAGACAAGTTCAACCAAACTTGAAAAAAATGTAGGGCTGCAAGGTCTGTGTGCTTTTAATTCATAAAAGAACATCTTGCATAAAAGAAGAAAACAGCAGTTTCCCTAAAACTTCAATATTCAATAGGTCCATAGGGCCCAAGTGTCAGCTACGCCAACATTTCAACTCTTTCGACTTATGTGTCCTTAAGCTAAACATGATTCCATGTATCAAGAATGCAAAGTAGGAATATATTTAGACATGTTTAGGAAGTTTTTGAAAGCAGGTTCAACCCTCAAGTCAAGAATGACAGGATCCCAAACAAGAACTAACTTCAGAGTTTACACTTAAGTATGGCATAGCTAACTTTTTCTTTCGCTTTCAAGTACCAAGGTTGTCCAAGATTGAACCAACTAATTCCTTCGATCAATATGCCCTCAAGCAGTAGACACCCCAATGGTCATCCAAGTCCCGTGCTTAACATTCGGCCTTCTCCTTAGTGGGTGGTCAGATTCCAGGCTAGAACTTCCAGTGTTAGAGTTGGTTTTAGTCACCACCAAAATTATCACTTGGATGGCTTATAGCCAACTGATATGTTTTATTACAGTTGCATGAATTTTATTATATATTCAGCACATGGCACTCGATTTCCCTGAAAAGGCCCTTTTATTCTTTATTGATTAAGGAGGTGATTAGGCTAGGTGAAGATTTAATTATGGATGTTGCACATATTGCAAGCATCTTGGCAATATGATGGTGTCATTTTAAACAAAATATGAATAATGAGAAGTGATCAGACAGGCAATTCACTCACAAAAGGACACACCTATCTAAACCACCCTCCTGGAGAAAATGAAGCAGGTGCTCCAGTAGTACCAGGTGGTAAAGCACGGGTACTTTGTACCTATTAAGGCAAGGTAAAGATTGCAAGATGTAATTTTGCATAGTTATTCTCCTGATTCATTTGCTAAAACATCTGCACAGTCTCCACGCTTAACCAACAGGAAAAAATACAAATGCAGCAGTGAACTTACCATTTTCTGACGCTGATTCAGAGCTTGTAGTTTGTGCCGTTCATATTCATTTCTTCTTCCCTCCTTTCGTAACTGTTGAAGAAAATAAAGATCAGCATGGAAAACATGACACAAGGGTAGAATACAGTAGAAGAGACCTTCATAATCTGATTGCTTTATGCTACATAAATTACCTGCAACAGTTCCTTCTCACGGCAGGCCTTCCACTGTCGAAATTGTTCTGCCTCTTGTTTTATCTTATGTTGAAGTTGGACCTGCAGTAGTTTGAGGAACCATTGAAGCAGATCAATAAAGTCACTTTATGTATTCCAGTAACTAGCTAGTGTAAATCTGATTGATAGCCAAAGCTATAGCCAACCTTTTGTGCCTTGATAGATTGTATTTCATCTTGGAGCCGCTTAGCTGCTTCATCACTTCTTTGTTTTTGCTTTAAAAGTTGAACCTGGTTTTCTTGTTTCTTTTTTAGATCCAAAATCTAAAGCACGTGATAGATGAAGGATATCAAGATTTTGACCAAACAAAAAAATGACAACACAAGGGGCCTATATCAGATAAACAACATCATCACCTGTGCCTCTAGTGCCTTTAATTTCTGGGCATGAATATCTTGCATTTTCTGTGTCTGGCCATCAGAAGTAGCATTAAGGCTTTCAACTTCAGCCAAAAGATGATCCCTCTGTTGCTGTAATAGCATGACAAATGTAAATGTGGACATTAGATCTTCAAAGAAAAAGCTATAGTTTGAGTTATGCAGATTGAAGAATATACCAAACCTCAATAGTTCTTTTCTCATCCTCAAGTTCCATGATTTTTTTCCCAAAGTGCTGCTTAAGTGCCACAGTGTCAAAACCTCCAAATAACCTCATCTCTGACTGCATAAGCATAAAGAGTGCTTAATGATAATTTGATAAACATCTCAGGGTTGCTATCCGTCAAACAAATCTACGTCAAGTGGTTTCATATACAGTAACAAAGCTCTGGTTTGTATAGGTCCAGGGTTTAAGTCTCTATGCTAAATAACCACCAGTAGCATCTTTTGGTATATGTTTACTCTTCCATCTCTCAAAAAGCAAGATGCGGTGAATATCGGGAGGAGCACTAATGACTACTCCATTTCATTGTTGAGCTTCTAAAGCTTTTTGGTTAAGTGAACTTCAACAACATGCTCTCTGCACACTCAACTTCCCATGCAGATAGTCTTAAGAAAAACCAAAAACGAAAAGGAAAACACACACACAGTCACTCACACGGACGAAATTTTATACTGCAGTCATTAAAAATCAATAAGCCATACCTCTTTCTGCTCTAAACGCTTATTCAACTCATTCAATTCCTTGTCCATCGTATTCTGTAGAAGAGTGTGTTCCCACTCTTTGGCTACTTCTTCGTCAATTTCTTTAGAGTTGTCACCTATTCAACTTTGAAACTTTAGACTCTTTACTGAAAAGGAGTGAAGACTTTCATTGTGCAACAACTTGTGTACAGTCAACAAGCACCAAGCCAAAGGCTGACCAGCTGACTTGAATAGTGTGGCTGATAGAGACAGCAGCACCATTGACCCGATGCTCAGCAGTAAGGCTTAAGCAAGACGAGTAGCATACCTGTTATGCTTTCACCCATTTGATAATCAGAAGAATCCATATTCTGCAAGCCCCTCTTCAGGCCATCACTTTTCAGGAAACAATTGCCATCTTCCTAAATTTTGAAGAATGAACTATTATTTGCAAGTAGACCCTAGAAACTAATTTATTTCGAAAATGGAAGAAATACAGGATGAATAGAATAAGATAAATGCCTATGAACCTAGAAAGGAATCAAATAAAATCTCGGAATCAAAAAAACAATTCTGTCAACATACTTGAGAATCAATTTCACATTGTTCTACTACAGCACATCTGCTGCGATATTCATGAAGTTCCCTACGGAGATCTGAATTCGTAGCTTCAAGCCATGATATTTTTTCCTTGAGAACCTATAAGACCAAGAGTAAAAATATGACTATCATACAGAAAGCATCATGTTTCAGCCAAAACGTGTCAGACTTGCACAGAACAAGGATGAATCAACAAAAATTTCATAGATAATAGAGAAACCTGCACTTCATCAGATGATGATCCTCCACCGCGAGCACAAAGTAGTTCTGCCTGCAAGCACTCTAGTTGCTGACGCATCCTTTGCATCTCACTAGATATTGGATCTCTGTTAATCTGTAGACCAATTTCACCAATGTATCACATAAAGTAAAAGCAGATAAAAATAATGCAAATTAAGAAACTCACAATAGGCTTGTTCTGAATATTGCGAGCACGATTAGCATATTTGAGAGTGTTAAGTGTTTCCTCTGCATTAATATCAGCTGGACTGATACAAGCTGGAAGAACAAGATTTGTTCAATATAAGAGTGAAACATAAACCAAAACTACAGCAGCTCACACACATGCACACACTATAACATCAAAACATCCTATGTTCTTAATTCTATAATATCACAAGTTTACAAATTACAAGTATCAACTTCAGATTAGAGACAAAAGAATTGATCTTGGCTAAGAAAAATGAACAGTAACTGCGGGCGAAGGGAAATACATTACCTATCATTACTGTTCTGCTGTTTCCACCAAGTGAATCCTGCCAGAATATGCATATCATTGGATTTAGAATAATTATTAGAGGAAAGTGAATACTTTTTTGTCAGAATGTTTCATGAAGATCAATTACATTATGAAAAAAATGGCTCACAAATAGTGGATCAAACAAAAGTCAAGCTCAGCTGAGACACTTGCAAGTATGGCTTAGACTTGGGTGAAATATCATTTCATACATTTGAATTAATAATAATACTTATCAGATAGGATAAATGACTAAACCTAATCCATATTTTCAAACAAGGACAACGTTTATCATATTGAAGACACAACAAAATAGTTTAATTGTTTGACATTAAGTCTTCTAATCTTTTAAAACGGGACACACACACACACACACACACAAAAAAAAAGAAAAAACCACACACACACACACACACAAGTAGATGCATCTATTAGCCAATTAGGCGTTAAGGTTGGTATCCATCTAATATAAATGCCAAATTCCAGTTTTTATATTTGATGTTGATTGCCAGGTGGATTTTGCTGTGAACATATGCCATTCCACATCAATGCAAAGTTTTGAAAGAGAGTTTGGTTAACATGGAAATCATAACAATGTGTGTAAGCATCTGATGGTTAGTGGCTCTCATCAGGTCATCACTTAATCCTAGCCAGCCTCAAAAATTCATGAGTTCTCACTTTTTTAAAAAAATAAATAAATAAATTAATAATAATAATAATAATAATAATAATAATAATAATAATAATAATAATAATAATCATTACTTCACATAGTTATAATGCTAACTGATATTGAATTAATCAAAACCTTAATATAAATAATAAATAAAAACCTGCAAAAGCCGAGTAAGTTTACTATCTCGATAAGGAACATGGACACCTTCTTTTCTCTTCTTTTCATCTCCAAGAGCACTTATAACATTACCAAGTGCTAGCAGTCCCTTGTTAATATGAACTCCTGTTTAAACAAAACATAATAATCTTATTAGATACTATGATGTCCACATAGGTTACCTAGCCTACCTTCAGTATGGTTTGTAACATAAATCTACCAAATGTCTACCTTCTTTGAAACGTAAACCATCAGAACCTGTACGCTTGGCCCGTTCTGACCCTGCAAGATCTACCAAATGGAGCTTTGCACATAAATATTCATCATTCACATCTTCATTTGGGCTGCCATCAACGGGAAAAGCAGGAGCAAGTCTCCGCATCTGCTCCACTGTGATTGTGAAGATGGCATGTGAACGACTATCACAACAAAAGAAAGAAAAACAACATAAATTCAGGACTAAGAATTGTTGACTTCAGTTAAAGTATTAAACCTGCTTACCCAACGCTTGGGGAGAGAGAGGAAAGATAAAGAAAAAAAAATTGACATACAGAATAAATTAATAATTAATGATACTCTCATCCATTGGCAAAATGTAGATTCTTATAAGAAATTTTGCCTCGGCAGTAAAAATATATGTAATCCACATGTTTAATGAGTTCCAAGATTCTTCTATATGTACTCTTTTTTTTCTCTTACTCTTTTACTTTCTTTCCATTCTTCTTTTTGGCTTATGAATACTATTAGAGGATGTACCTTGGGCATTATAGCCTACAACCCCTAATAAGTGGCAGCCTAGTTAATCATCTTGTTTTCTAGAATGTATAAACATCATAATTTGTAAATGTTAAGCAAAGGAAAGCAAAGTAGATAAAAGAAGGATGACTGTTCTAGACAACTTTTAGACACCTAATGCAAGACAATTATAAAGTAACTTTTCTGTATGGGGATTTTGAGATAGAAAAACGTGCAGGGTGATATGAATGCCGTAAACAGCATCGCTGACAGAGTTTCATTTCATTGAAAAGAATTATTTCTTTGCATTCCTTGCAAGAGCTAACGGCAAAGTCAAATCAGCCCCTTTGATCCTTACAAATAACAAAGTAAAAGGGATATATTGTTATAAGGCAAGGAAGGACACTGTGGTTACTGTTAATCGCTAGTTTCATACAAGATGACCATATAATGAGAATTTTCAAAATATATATCAATTGGAGCATACAGCAAAGACCAAATATATAGTCTATGATATAAATTACCATTTTTTTTTTCTTTTGGTTCTTGAGAGGATCCAATTTAGTGATAGCTCACGTTTACAAAACCCCAACCCCCCCCCAAAAAAAAAAAAACCCCTGGAAGGGGAACAAAGCCCCCTCTATATACCCACACCAATGCAACACCCTGAGAAGCAAAGTTATAAACTCCCTTTTGAGGCCTGATGATTGAAGCCATCAGACCGACATCCCATTGGCAAAAATTGTAAATTACACCTATTATTCCATAAATACTAATTTGTTACAGGAACATAAAATGGTGTTATATTTGAATATTGGCTTCTTGAGCCTCTTGATAAGATTTGCATCTCTTCCATCACATTCATTAATTACAAGAACGACAGGAAATTCCTGCTAGTAGCTTATGCAAATGCATGAATGAGCTCCTAAAAATTTTGTGAAGTATTGGCAAAATATGTGCTAACCTGGACTGGTTGTTCATGTTGGTGCTCCCTGTTGCCCTGCTTAATGATCCTTGCTCCAGACATGCAGCCATTTCTTTTAGTGTGCTAACACCAACTTCAGTTGAACCAGCCAATGTTATAACTCCATTTGATGACTCACGAATTTGAATTGGCGGTTTCCCCGGGACTGCTACTTTTCCAGCATGTCCATTGGCACCCTCTGATTTGCCCATGGATGTCGGATCCAGCAAATCACGCACTTCTTCTTTTAGAATCTTCACATCCAAATCTTTAATTACATACTTGCCAAAAGAAACAAACTTGCAGATGCAACTGATAACATAGCATACGACAATCATGTATAACTTATTTCTCCCGTGGTAAAGTTAATTATACAAACTCAGTAGCCAATAAGAATAAAGTACATTTTATTCGACCTTCTTAAGACATTAAATTGCAAAATACATGATGAGTCTAGGACAACTAGGCGTTAAAATAAGCTTTCCATGTTCAGTTTTTTTTAGACATTAAAATATGTAAATGCACGCACAGAGTAGCATCATAAAGTTCTATCAACCATGAACCATAATGAAACAGAAACAAGACCAGGCACAACAGCTGAGAGCCTAAAAGTTCAACAGACCTCAATGAAAGAAACATGTAACTGGAATTCCACTTCATGCTTCATGGTTTCAATCTTACTGAATAATGCATTCATAACTTGAGGGATAATCCCTGTCTGACAACCATCTTTATAGCCAGTTCCCATTGTATAAGTCTTTCCTGAACCAGTCTGCAATATATCGAATGCACAGATACTAAAACCTCAAATTATAATGGCAAAGATGTTTCGCCAGAGTAGCAGCTAAACAGAAACTCTAAAACCTAACCTGACCATAAGCGAGAACAGTGGCATTATATCCTTGGAACAAACCATCAACCAGTGGAGTAACACATTCTTCAAACATGGCAGAAGATGGAGAACCACTGCTTCCATAGACATGGTCAAAAGTGAAGGAATGAGTGCCAATTTGTACCTGCATAGCAGCCATCATGTAAAATCAAACTTGCATAATTGAAATATGAAATTCAATCCGCTCCATTGCCTTACAGAGACTGGAAATTGTAACAAAAATGTAATAAATTATCCCCAAAAATTAGAGAGAGAGAGAGAGAGAGGTGAATAAATGAGAATGATAATCTTAAAAGATTCTTAAGTTGCTAATTGAAAAATACAAAACGGCAAGAGGACACATGTAAGAGGCACTAAAGATACTATGGCACATATCTTTATCGGTGACAGAAGCTCCAAATTTCAATTTATCTATCATAACCTCCCACTTAAACAAGAAAAACGCCTAAAGGCAAGCACCTCACAACATGTTCCCAACAACTATCAACACTTTAAAATCGTTATTTCCTCAAAATCCTTTTCACAACTCTCCAAGAGCCAACCAACCATTTCCTTCACCAAGTCCAGCACATCCCAGAGAAATGATACCTACAAATCTTGCATTCAACCTTTAGAAGCCAAAAGGAAGTGAATCATAGGCTCATACCATGTTCCCAACAACAAACAACTCACAGTTGAATTGTTACTCGGGGATTCCCAAGACATTTTTCACAGCATTCCAGTAGCCAACCTTTTCCTCTAAGCCAAAGCCAGCATATTACAGAAAATGGGCACCTCGAGGTCTCACACCGTGTCTTACATATTTGGACTTTAACTTTCTTTAGATCATTAATTAACTTTAAAACATAGCACAATCATTACCTCAAAGACAAGACTCCAAGGCTGGTGCATCAACAAATCAATTGTACAACCATATTCAGACTTAACTAGTAGACTGTTAGAGGGTAAAATATGAACAATTCTAATCCAAATGAGCTGGATAAGAAGAAGGTTGAGAGGTTATGAGTCCAGTAATGAACAAGATCATACCAGAGCACCTAAACTTAGTATTTTCTAGTTTGTTCACTACAGAGTAGCACTTAAGTTATGATCACGGGGATAGAAATTCACATCATTCCTCTAATTATTCAAGTAATACCAGTTTTGCAATATTCCAATGATAGTTTCATCTCAAAATTAAAACTTCAGTTAAGAATTAATATTAGTTAACAGATGATGCAGAATACCAATTTTTACTGTTACATTATTGACCATTTGTTATGATTCCTCAAAAGACAAATAAATAAGTCATAACTAAATTTATGAATCTGAAACCCTAATAGAGGTAGATAAACAAACAATTTTGGATATGAAAATATTCTCCATAGACGACAGTCATCTCAAAATCTTCCTTTTTTACCATAATAGCTGCACACTTAAATAAAATAAAAAATTACAAAAACAAACATAGTGCAGAATCCAATTCAAGCATCCCAATGTCACCCAATTCACATATACAAAATCTTCATTAAAGTTCCCAACTTGCTAAATAAACATAAAATCCACAAATAGAAAACTAATATCAATCAAGACAATTAATTAAGCACCAAAAAAGTAAGAAGAAAAAAATCACGTCACCACTCACGGTAAAGAAAAAAGCTTTTAATTTCATGTTTCAATTAAAGGTGGAAACTTGTCATTATCTCTGTTCGTCATTTTCTGAATAGTGGGTATGATTTCTGACTCGTGTAGCTGATATCCCAGAAATTGCTTGAAACCTCAATAGACCTAGTAAATAAAATAAGACAGTTTTTTCATGACGCCCGGTGGTACTAGTTCTTGTTGCCAAGAGAAAGAAAACCTAAAATGTGACACTAACTGCCGAAAACGTACAAATTATTTTCTGACAAATCACTAGTTGCAAGAACACTGGTAGAGAGCAAGCAACGACATTCGCCAACAAAACGAAAAGAACAAAAAAGGAAGTGCACAACCAAGAAAAAAGACGGGCGGTAATCGCGATTAGCACATCCCAGTCAAACTAGTCGTTGAGTGGATTCACCAAGCTGCGTAATCTAAGTGAAAACAAAGAAAAAATGGCTAAAACTCTGAATCATCCATCGAATAAAAAGCATAATAAGAGCTTCACCAATAACGAACTGATCCAGAGTCAAAACTAGCTGAACTTGCACTATACCGACACAAGAAAATGTAGAACACGAGAAGGAAAACCATATCATCAGAGCCAGGCATATAAATCAAGGATTCTGCTCCAAAAAAGTAAAAAAAAAAAAAAAAATTGATTAATAAATTAAAAAAAAAACATATAAATCTTCCAAATACACAAAAAAGCGTGTCATTAGATCCAGATCTCCGAGCAACTTCACTATAATTCCAATACTCCGTCCATCCAGCTAAGACAACATGAGCCGTAATGCAGCATCAAAAACGAATTACCTGTGGCTTTCCTGAAACAACGGTCACACAATCCTTACAACCTTGAACCCGCTCGTCTCCGATCAGCGGCCGCACATGCACGGCAACTTTAACACAGCAATCATCGGAAGTCTCCATAGGTATCATAAATAAAATACTCAGAGAACGCGAGAGAGAGAGAGAGAGAGAGAGAGAGAGAGAGATTCAGAGGAAGAGAGTGAAACACAATCTTCTTGCTAGGAAACCACCCTCATTGTCTTCGAAATTAGATATATCTGAAAAGAAAACGATGCTGCAACGGAAGAGAAGGTAAAACCAAATCAATAAAAAAAAATAAAGAGAGAGAGAGAGAGAGAGAGAGAGAGAGAGAGAGGTGGTTGAAGAAGACTAGAAGAAGGAGGAGGAGGAGGAGAAGAAGAAGAAGGACGAGGAGGGAATAACTGCAACAACCACTATCATTTTCCCTTGATCTTCACTGCACTGCGCACCAGCCAGCCACTCAGTCCAGCACAGCCAGAGCAGCAGGCCGTGGGTGGTGAATATGGAAGGTGCTACTTGTTTGGTGAAACTTTTGCATCACTCTTTCCCGAAATACCCTTCCACCCCTCCCTCCTCCCTCCTTTACCCCCATGCTCTTCTCTTCCACCGTAGCCCACTCTCTTCAACAACAATTACTGTTATACCTGCTCCCCTTTTGCAATTCTATATTTATTTTGTTTTAATCTCTTAATTTCAATGGTACTACATGGAAGTTCAAGTCCCATCGGTTACACGAGAACAAACTTTTTTTTTTTTTTTTTAATTGATTCACGTAAAAAGGAACAAAGACGAACTCTTCTGGGACAACATCAGAAATACAAGCAGCTTCGTTCCTCTTATCCCTTGGAGAAAAAATGACAAGCACGTGAGCAAACAAAAGAAACGGCTATTTTTACAATCCTTAGCAATTTCTCCTCCTGCTTTCCTAGTAAAATAATTTCATTCACTTATTGCAATAACTGTACTGGCTGTTCATAATTATTTATAACATGCATTAAAACTTTAAATTTCTTCACATAAAAAAAATTATATTATTAAAATCATGATAAAAATTATATATGTATATATGCATACTGGGACTACATTTGTATATATGATTTGTGGTAATAAACAGATGAGAACAAAGGTGAATTCATTATGGAGCTGGGATCAAAAATACTAGCAGTACATATACAATTCTATTTTTACGTGAAGAGAGAAACTAATGGAACTTGAAACAGCGAGAAGAAAAGTAATTATAGATGTTATGAATGATAATTGTTTAATTATTTTTAGAAAATACTATTTTAAATACTAAGGATGCAACCATATTTAACTCCTAAAAAAATTTGTGTGTATTTTTTATTGTAGGGTTCTCTCA
>JAJIYU010009842.1:0-16630 GCA_030144865.1 Tinospora cordifolia | reverse complement strand
TAAGGCCTTCCCGGAACATGCATAAAGTTGTTTGGTACAAAAATTACAAGATTGTTCTGAAACATAGATAGTCATAGATAGTCATAGTGGAATTATCAGTTGAGCTAAATAAAAAGTCCAAAACCAGGCATGAGTTTTTTTGTGGCGCTAGTCAATTTTCGCTGTTAAGTATTCAAATTACCCATTATAACTTTAAACTATATAAGTTTAAGGGATTAATTCTAAAGTTACTCACCAAAAACAGTTAACAAACTTTTGACAACAAAACACAGTCAGTGGATATAAAGTGTTTTCTGTGGGTAGATTTGACACGGTGAGGAGTTCCTCGAGCGACAAATGATAACAGAATGGAAAATCAGGTAATTGAGACAAGATACAAAACAATAAAAGCTGCATACTTTATAATAGGATATTTGAAAGAATATAAGTGATCTAACATCACATACAAATCTACTTGTATATAAACATATATGAGCCAGTCAAGACATCATAATTACAAGGCTCACCAGGCATAGGCTGAAATCAATAAGCACTCCTTACTATTTACAATTTTATTCACATCTTCTAGCATACAAAGAATCAGTTCAATCCAATGTACACCTGCATGAAATGAACAAAGATTCCAAATAAGAGATCACAAGCTTATGTGGAGACATAACAAACTAGATAAAGCATTATAATCGAATCTGAGTGCTTTCAACTAGGAACTACTATAAACTCAAACTTTCATGGAGCCGGTATCAACTTAATGTTTCAACTATAATGTTACTTACATAACACAAGATCTCAAGCAAGCAACCATGAAGAGCAAGGCTCCATTGTCCATGCCACGTACAATGTGCTAGGAGGCTGGTTGAATGGAAAAGGATAGAGTTAAGAGCCTCGAAAATATGTAGTTGATGCAATAAATTTGAATGATAGAATGATAATTTTATGACAAACTTTTTTTAAATTAGTTTCACTTGATTATAATCTGAGAGTGTTTAAACAAGTGAAGGAAACCAATGAAGCAACGGTATGGTAGTAACTAAGCTTTTGTCTTCTATCAATGATCCTTTGCGTTGGATGTATTGTCTTCTTTTTTATGGGGGGTTGGGATGGTCACGTTGTTAAACAAATTTTGAATCTTCTCAATTTTTTTTATTTTTTATTTTTATTTTGATAAATCTAGGACCAACTCACTAACCATGGAAGTCTTAGTAGGTTCAAATCTCAAAACCCATTTGGGAGAAGGCATAGTGCTAAATATGGGACCAGAATGATCACTGAGGCCCTCTCCCACTCAAGCGCAACTAAGGACCTAAGGCATTAGTCATAGCAAAGCAAAGTTTCCCTCAGTTATCAGAAAAATAAAAGACTCAAAATGGAAAATACAGGAAGGAAATTAACGCACTTAGCTGCAGTCTGGATGTTGAGTGGAGCCCATGTATTTTTCCATGGATTCTTTCTTATGTTCAGGATCTAAGCTGCAAAAGTTAAACATGAATGTCAATATTAGAATATACTTATTTAAAAGCTTAGAAAAGAGTTTTAACTAAAGACAGTTTGGAAAACTAGTGCAACAAGGTTCACCTATTCCTAACCCCAAGAAGTGCACAGTGTAGAGCTCGCATAGCTGCAGATGCGGGAGCTATGGCAGCTGCGGGAGCTGCACAAACAGCAGTGGCTAGAGCCGATCCTGCACCTGCACCACGCTGATATGTCTTCAAGGGGGTTCCAACCAAAGCTGAAGCTGTTCTACTAAATCCATCACTGAGACTTTCATAGGCCTGTGAAAAAAAAAAAAAAAGTTGACATTGCTCTAACCAATGATTATACGTCCTGGATCAAATTATAAACTTCTGACAAATATGCTAGAGCAGTGATCAACTGAACTATACATGGAATTAGGGAGAGAGTCGGCATGGCAAGCTAACAAATACCTGTTGAATTCCTTGTTGGGCATCTTCAGGCTGATTTGATCTTACATTTGGCTCTAGCTTGCTTCTTGCTGGAGCATTCACTGAAGGTGGGATACTGGTAAGAATATATTCTGTCTGGAGTAGGATATCATGAGCTCCAGCTGCTAAGTGCACCCCAAGCCCAACAGCTTCAAGTGAAATACTTCTAAGAAAAGCCATGGCCCCTGGGACAAAAAAAACATCCATACAAGAATAAGCATTTTACTGAAATTCAATCACTGAACATCCACAAGCAGTGAGAATACCTCCACATAAAAATGCAAAAAGAAAAGCATGCAATGTCCTAAAAATTTCTAGGATGTCTTGACATTCAGTAGTTCGACAAATCTGTCCCTGGATGAAGAAGGGGCTTGTTCAAAATTCTCTCTTAACTATATTCTGGGCTCTATGACTGAAGTGAAAAACAGGTTCTTCCATGATACTTCTAAATTGGAAAATCAGCTAAGGAAGGAGGTTCAGTTATTGGCAAGTCTTTGGATATATGTGTCACCTTTAGTGAGAGGGTACACGGTCTCCGGGTGAATGTTGGGCTGGGACAATTGTTTCTATGCGGGACTGGGTTACGGTAGTTAGATAGGGTTTCTTGAGTTCTTCCGTGGATTAATTCACGTATGGTGAAACATGCACTTAATTTTATCGATTAATACAATAATTTCTTGTTCCCTCTAAAAAAAAAAAAAATGCACACTGGTATAAATGATTAATGAAAGTGACAGCTCGGTGTGCCCCACAAAATCTTATAAACATAACTCATATCTAACCAAATCTCATATTAAAATTAGCTGGGTTGTCTAATTATTTCCCTAAAAGCATGACACTAAGATGGTAAGATTTTTGCCAAGAAAATCCCTTAATATTATTTCACATGATATGCACATCAAGAACTGTTGTTCCATAAAATAAAGGATAAGAATCCATAGTTAAATTTCTGGTAATTGCAAAATGAGAGAGAGAGAGGAGAGAAAAAAGAGGATGGGGGGACGGGGGGTGGGGGCAGAGAAGAAAAGAGTGGACATGGCAATAGTAAATTTCCTATAAACCATGAATAAATTCAACTAAAAATAGTTTGGCACCTCTTTGGATTCCCTTGATTAATCTGTGATCCTTCCGATAATTCTTAACAGGCAAGGATACCAGCTTAGCAGCACCAGAACCAACAGTGCACAATGACCGAATAGGACGAAGGCCTTTTAGAAACTTATGGATCTACAATGTGTAAGACAAGATACATACATATGAAGTAAGTTGCTGATTACAGAAGATGGTGACATTTGTCAAGCCTCAAGAAGAGAGGATAACAAAGGAAACCTGATTATGTGAAATATCTTCCAACCACTCCCCCACTATCGTTTCACAGACACTACTCCATCCATATACACCAACAGCATGAACTTGTTTGAGCTGTAGCTCAACTCCCTGCATCATCACAAATTCCCATGGAGCATCAAAACTATCTATTTTCAAATCATTAAATCAGTTGATAAAGAAAAGAAACAACATTTGACTTGCTTGATCATTATGTTTCAATAAGCACAAAAAGGCAACATGAGTTTTTAAGAGGAGATGAGAAGTCAGAAAATCATTGATCAAGAATTATATTTTAGCTCACAGAAAATAAGTAGAATTAGTGCATGACTAGCTGAACTGTTGAAAAACTTCCTTTTTAAAATCAGAACTGTTGCAAACCATTGATAGCATCTCAACCATTTTACACTTGGATTTACAGTTAAGCTGAAATGTTGAAATGTGACACTAACATAACAGGCTCAAGTCTGTTTTTTCTATCAAAATTGTAAAAGTAAACAGGGAAATAAAGTAAGATAACAAATATCTTTCTGATCAGCAATTACAGATGAAGAAAGTCCAGAAAATATGATAGCATTGCATGAGCGACTGAGAAAGGGGGATAATCAAATAGAGTCTAAACTGAAAATGCTCGCAATGACCAAATTGAACTATTTTGAATGCTTAAAGCCAAAGCAGTAATCATATTTCTAACTACCAGTAAATTTGTCCAAATTTACTGACCAATTAAGAAACTGGATGTTACTTATGAGTAATCAACAATTCAATATACCTTCCAGGAAACAAGATTAATTAAATGGACATAATCCCCTCCTGTAAGTGCTGCTAGATCAATATGACGTGGAATATAATCCACACGAACAACAAAGGGCCGAATGTCAAACTTCTGAAAAGGGATAGGAAAAAAAAAGTATCAGTACTCATGTTCAATCAAAACAATTTTATAAATGTCAGCTACTTACTAGCTTAACTCAGCCGAAAAAAATATCTATTTAGGACAGCAGATAAACTTGGTTTAAAGACTTTTATTATGCATCATCAGAATTCTAGGCGAAACTGCATATAATAGATCGGCATATATGTGACCTGAAGCCTCAAAATTACTCAAGGAAGAACCGAATATCATAGCTATCCTCAGAACTGAAATTCAATTAAAAACTTCATTGTGGAAAGAAAATAATATGCAACAGTAGACAATTTTAACATAATCAATGTGAAGTAAAGACAGAAGAAAGTATTTTAAAGGGAAATATATGAAACTAAAACATAAAGAAAAAAATAAAAAAGCAATTCAAGTTGAATTGGTAACCTGGAAGAAAGGAAGCAATGCTTCCTCTGCAACAGAAAGCACACTAGAATCACTATTCTTTATTGGCAGCATTTTTGATCCATCTGGATCGTGAAGAGGAACTGGAGACTGATCAATTGGTGACCCCCTTCCCCCAAAAAAGCTTATGAGAAAATCAAGTTGGTCTTGATCAAGATGCAATAGCACAGGCAGAAATGCAACATGCAAGCTGGACAAAAGAAAACAGGGAAAGATGATAATGAAACAGATCAATGCATATTCATGAGTACAAATCAACGAAGTCATCTTTGTTTTGTTTTATTTATTTAAATAAAAGATATACTTTCAGAGCATTAAAAAATAAAAATAAAAATAAAAATAAAAACACACACACACAGTAAGAACCATCTGTGTAGTATAACTTAGATTGCCTTCATGTTGAGGACATTGGGTCCTCTTGCACAGATCCATAATTTGTTTTATATGCTATATTAAGTTTATAGCATGTAGATTACAACTTCTTCAGAATATGACACTCCATCACCAACATAAATGATTCACTGCTATCTGAAGATTAATTTAAGCAATGAAAAGTGATAATTATTCAACAGTTGACAACACCCCCAGCCCAACTGCAACACAAAACAACTCCCAGACTTTCCAGATTCAACCACTTCCAACAAAAATCTATCAGGTACTCTAGAAGAAGCTCATAATTTTGTGCAACGAATTCTGGAGCTCATTCTATTGGTCTCAATGTGAAGTACCTGATCCCTTTGCTTACAACTAGAGGGCCAAAGCAACCCAATCAAGTTGGGTTGTAAAAGCTTTAAACCTACCTAACTCAATAGGACCACTAAATTAGTTCAAACCAACCCAATAACTTCAGGTTGGTTGGGCTTGGGTCAATGGGGTTACTCTACTTCAATGTGTTGATTTCAAAAATCTCATTCCCTAGGCAAATTTTTAAGTCAAATATGAAATTAATCTATTAGCTTTTCAAGTCGAGAATGAATATAAGTATAATTTCAAATGATATTTTGATTTATTAGATTTTATATGATCCAATAATAATAGGTGACTAATAAAAGTTCTAACTAAAGAAAGATTTAATATTCTTAATGTGTTTTGGTTGGTTCAGGTTGATTAGGATCATTTGCAAAAAGCAAAATCTTGATCCCAACTCATTTAATATAAAGACCTAACAGAATCCAGCCCATAAAATTTGGTTTGGTCAGATTAATCAGGTTGATTGGTAGGATGAACAACCCTTCTTACAATTACAACCTCAAGACCCACTGACTTTACTATCATTTCAAGCACATTTTTATTTCTCCATTATGCACTTCAATGGAGCTGATCCTCATACACTTGACTGCATCCTCAATAAATTCCATGTCATCAAGAACTATGTTATTAATTGAATTTCAGAAGTAAAGATAAATTACCGGTATTCCTCAAGAGGAATTGAAGGGTCTGGCCTCACAGCATCCAATTCCAATTTGAACGCTTTAGCAGAGGATTCTCTAGGTCGATCTCTTGAATGATAATATCCAAGGACCTTCAAAAATCATCCAGGTTATAATGACTATTTGCATGTTTCTAACAACACAATTAAGATATACTGACAAATATAAAATCTATAAAATGTTGTAAATGAGCCATACCAACTTCCATGGTGCATTAATGCTGCAGTCATACAGATGAAAATCTTGTACTGAAATAGAAAGCTTGGACACTGATACATCACCATCAGGAAAGATGCCATACAGCACATCCATCCCAGATAGTGTAAGCTCTAGACATGTACTTGTGTCCCTTCCACTGGTGTTTGTAGTATGCTGAAGATCTTTATCATGCCAGTCAGATCCAGCATACATTCTCCATCTTACACCAATGTTTTTAAAAACTATGCGCCCTTTTGCATTGCTGCACAACTCATCAGGTTTTTTATGGTTGATACAAGAGAATTCACAGACTTCTGGTATCTTTACTGGTTTTTCACCGACCATAGGAATATAATTTTCCACAATTCTCGGTGAGCTATGCCTGTACCATGCACTATCTCCACATTTGACATCATCAAAACCCTCATCACACGATTTGCATTTAAAATCAGCATCCAACTGGGGGACTTCAGTGGACATCTCTGATAGAGGATAAAGCCCAGTTATGCAATAACCTTCCATAACTTCTGCAAAACTCTCCTTCCTCGACAATGTAGCTTGATCACTTTCCAATCCTGTCCTAGCTACTGGCCCGTTGGAGACACTCGGAGAGAGAGAACCTGTGTTGCTGATATTTGAGTTTGACATCTTTCCAAGATGATCTTCTACTACTAAACTATGAGATGTTAACTGATGTTTATCAGATGCACCAATCACATTACAATTGAAGTCGAACACATCTTCACTTATCTCGTCCAGCAAGCCAGTTATTCCACATCCACTGCTGCTCCTCCTATCTTGTAATGAGGTCTCCATGCTAGACGAATATGGTGCAGACCCACTATTACTGTTTATTTCATTGATGACATCTTTCTTACTTTGAGCCTCTTGAACAGTTTTCCACCTGGACTGCAAATGCACCACTGACTCCTGCACATCAGGTGCAAAAATATCCTGAAGTTGAGCAGCCAAATTTATAAGCCCAGAAGTGGTGTCAGGGCATGTGTCCAGGTTAACGTGAGAATCAGAACACACTAGCTCCCACTGTAGCCCATTCTTACAGTTGGTTCGTAATATTGCTTCCACAAGTGCCTCTCCAGCAACTTTAACAAAGCCAGTATTACTAAGGTATTCCACATCATATCTGGCTCTTGCATCTTTTGGACCAAACCACGGGCAGATTAGAAGCCCCAGATCTTGCAATCTAATTTTGTAATCATTGTCCTTAGTATCTGCTAAGATTTGATTATAAAGATTCAATGATGCTGAAGCAAGGAGACAAGCTATGTTCTTCTTTCTACGGTCTTCAGCGACATTAGCAGAAATACAAGAACCAGACTCCGAAGTATGATCACCACCAACAACAATCTTTTCATGGGGTTCATAACCTAAAGCAATATCCACCATGCTAAGAACAAAAGATGATCCATAACTCACGCCATCATCAGAAAATTCCTTGTGACCGCTATCATCACATGTTTGGTCATTCTCACCATCAGGTAGGCTGAAAAAGCTGCATAATGAATTGAACCAATCCAATCTACCACCTGGTGCAATTATTGTGTTGCCTTTGATAGTTATGCGTGTCGATTTCTGAAAAGCTTGTGGATCCTTAAGATAAACAATTTCAGTGCCAGCAGAACCTAAAGAGAGTGCATTTGTACCTTCTCCATCACCACGCTGCACTGTAGAGTTGCTACAAGAGATCAGGAGGAGCTCATTAGATGGGAACTCATCAACAGAACCCCATAATTCTCCCTCCCCGTGCCCAAGCCAAAACAAATTACATCCACTTACTCCTCCTACATTTGATACAGATAGTAGCTCAAGCTTCTCAACTTCCAACTTCAGATTCTTCCATGAACCTGATAATTCCTTCTGTAAAAAACATTTTGAATCTTCGAACTTGTCTAGGTTGATCAGAAACTTAACAGAACCACATTTTACAAGCACCGATGTTTGAGACGCAGAAGCTACTTTTTTCTGATTGTTCTTACCTGGAGTTTTGTTTGTATCAATGGGTGCACTCGATAAGCCATCCATGACATGATTCATGATACTACATAGAAGTTGATAATGCAGGCTTCCAAATTTGACACAAATAGGTGGAAGACATACATGTAGCAAAAATGCAGAGCTGAGAATTATCTCTTGCCGTGCCTGGAAATTTATATCCTTCATATCTCCCAAAGTTGTTGTAGAAGCAAATTCATAACCCTTACTGCCTACACTATTTCTGCTCCTTGTAGAATCATGTGAAGTAGCTAAGTTTCTGGCCATATTTGCAATTAAAGGACCAGTTTCAGAATCATCCTGCCAAAACAAACCAATGCCAGGGAAGCAATCTGTCCCACTGGTGACTGAAAGAATATCCTGAGAAGAATAGCTAGAGTTTCCAATTGAACAGGAGTTCTGTCCAACAGCATTTCCACGATCAGAGGTGACTAAGTAAATGTTCAGGCTTTCAATTTTCAGACGGATGGAAATTGCTGCTTTATTATAAAATGACTGCTGTAAACCTCCATCTCTTGAATAAGCATCTGAAATTTTTTCCTCACTCTTTTGATTCAAAATATCTAGACCAATTAGCTGATTGCAGTACAAGTACTGTTCAAAACTTCCATTGTCATTAAAAGGGAAGCATAAAATAACTCTCGTATTAGAAGGGAATATAGTCCCCTTTAAGCTTCCTTTTGAAGCCAATGTGGTAAAGCATTGACAATAACCTTCATTTACATCCTCATGACATACAGGACTATGCCACTTAGTAACATTTCCAGACCCAATACAGTTATTCCTATTCTTCAATTCAAAAGAATTGGCAATTTGCTTTAAAAGATCTAATAGCATGGTTACCAATTTAAAGTTCAACCAAACAATGCATGTTGGTAGATTCAGAGAGAAAGATGTTGAAGACGCCAAATTACCATTCAAATAACTTGAATCCACAGTAGCTTCACAATGAGTAATGCCTGAAGTTTTCAGCAGTTTGATCTTGGCTGGACTATCATTGGTGAAGGTTTTATAACCAGTATCATTTAAGATCTCACCTTTGGATGCTGGTTGATACCGAAAATCAGTGCCACAGGAACTACTGATTGTTTTTTCTGAATCGAGATCTTGGAACAAAGTGCACGTGGGTAGAGTACCTTGAATTTGAGCCTGAAATTGCTCAAGCAGAAGATTCTGGCTGCAAACACCACTATCCCCACCAGAGAATCCAGAAACTGCAGCCTCGCTTTTACTATTTAGATAGTCATCAAGCTCAATATGTTTTATCTTCACGTCAACTTTCAATTCGTGAGGACGAACCTGCTCACTTTGCCATACTTTAGAAATTAGTCAAAGAAAAAAAAATCACT
Source organism: Tinospora cordifolia (assembly GCA_030144865.1). NCBI lineage: Eukaryota > Viridiplantae > Streptophyta > Magnoliopsida > Ranunculales > Menispermaceae > Tinospora > Tinospora cordifolia. The sequence continues at coordinate 7,047 of JAJIYU010009842.1, read as the reverse complement.
TAGGTGCAGGGTTGTGGTGTACCACTTAGTTATGTTTTCATATTATAAATAAAATTATATTTTTCTTCAAAAAAATTAATAAATAAAAAATAAAAATCCAGAGCCTTGCATCACACTGATACACTACTCCTACTGTCCAACTCAAGAAAATAAAAAGATGGTCACTTAAGAACTCTCATTACCTGCAAAACAAGAATCAAGTCTCTAAAATTTGCTTCCAGATGACGCATATTTTGACCACCACTTGCAAGGTTGTCCTGAAAGTCGCATGAATATTGGGGGTTTTCATCATGCAAAAACAGCGAAATAGAAATCCCAGCGACCTTTGCCTTAAAATTCGTTTCAACATGCATCTGTTCTGCACAAGGTTGGTAAAATTCAAGCTTTACTCAAAAGTTAGATCCTAGTGTAAATCGTTACTCAAAAGCCAGTGCCTTTGAATACTCAGAAGCCAATGCCTTTAAATACTAGTGTAAGAAACATACAGTCCAACAACAAAGGATTTTGATTTGTAATTACTTAAAGTGAGTAAAACCAAGTACACCTACAAAATTATATGAAAAAGGATGCATTCAATTCATAAGGCACCCACTAATGGCAAGTCCCAGGAAGGAACGATGACAAAAATAAAAATTCTCAGGGGTACACTGCAAGATCTAGAGCATATAATGTCTTCTACAAAATTATTTGATGCTGTCTAAGAGCAGCATCATACGTTCATGCAACTTAATTGTATACAAACAGGTCCTGTCATGTAACTAACATCCATCAATGTGAACCTTCATAATAAAAAAGTCAAATTAAAAAGAATAATGAACGTCCCACACACACTATGTGTGCACGAGCCACATGCATGCATAAGCATGTGTGTGAGGATGTGAGGATGTGAGGATGTGCACGAGTGACTGTATGTGTTTGTGTATCTGTGCACATAGTACAAGTACTCTCTGGGTCTGTGTGTGTCTGTGTTTTGTGACACATACATATTAGCATAAATATCTAGGTGAAAGATTTAAACTATGTTCCCTCGTAGTATAAAGATGCTTTCACAACTAATAATTGTAAAGACTAAAGAGCATACCAGAAGGAATATGCAATGATCCCGTAGCAAGGCTGGAAGCAGCAGTTATTGCACTGAAAACAGAACAAGTCAAGTTCCACATGCCACTGTTGCTTAAAGCTGATTGGGAAGACCTCAGTCCATCGAAGCATTCAAAAAATTGATCTATACTGCAAAGAAGGAAAAAAAAAAGAAAAAAATAGAGAGGAGTAGCATCAGAAGTGTTGAATCTAGTTAAAAACTTAGAAATACACTATTAGTTCTTATTAGATTGTAAAAGATAGTCATAATCTTAGAACTTTTCATTTTACCTAGAGATTTCACAACCAATTGCTAGAAGGGAATAACATTTCCGGATCCAAGTCTTGTGATTCCAAAGAATCTTGCCAAGAGTGTATAAATTTTGATTTTACAATTCAGGATTCAAGTCTTATTGTTTCATTTGACTTTCCAAATTTAAGCATGTCCTACCTATTAATTGACATATTACTTTAAGATTTTAAGGCATGATTCATATCCTTTAAACCTAACGTTTTCTACCATGATATGAGCTAATTTCATGTGGATAGTTATCAAATAAACTATCTTTTTTTTAGGAATTAGTTCTGAATATCATAATCTAGAGAACAGTGGTGTAGGAAATAAAAACTTAGGACCATAGTTAAACAAATTATAAATAAAAGAATGGTGGTATAGGAAATAAAAAATTAGGACCATGGTTAAACAGATTATAAATTAAGTCCCATGTATTTACAGCTATTGTCTTAAATATGTGTTTTAACAAGATTCGTATGATGTGCTCAAGTACATGAATCTCTTAATTCACCAAATCAATTACTGGTTCAATTTGCTAATCTCTTGAACAATTTGATTACTATTCGCATGAGTTTGGATTTTGAGTTTATTTTCGAGTTTAATTAGCACTAAACTATCAAGAAACATACCTGGCACCAAGGTCAGACTCATCCTCCACTTTGCCACTTTGCTTTACATATGACAATGGCACCCAATCAGGTATAACATGGGATTCTTGTAGCAAAACATTATGTGCTCTTGTTTCTTTATTTGCTATTGAGAAGAAGCCTGCTGAGGAGTTTTCACAACTAATCACTTGATCTTTAGAAATCATGGGGGAACCAGGAGTACATAAATGACATTGAGATTCTGAATTATTGCAACCAGAGTCTGCTGCTTTGCATTGGTTATCGCATTGACCATCCTTGTCCACAAGTGATTGATATAAATGTATGATCCATACTATGGTGTTGAGTTGAAGTCTTAATTCCAGGGGATCAATAAGAACATCTGCATCCACTTTGTGAACATCTAGAGCTCCATCTTTCCAAGGTATGCTTAATTTAAGATTGCCAGAAAATCCACCACATTCCCCACTCAAAATTTGAGATACAGCATCCGAAGGCAAGCCTCCCATACACCACTCACTAAAGGTTGTTCCTGACATACATGGTGTTTGTGTGTGATTGTCAACATCATCCATTCGAAGAAGCTCAAGCATTGCCCCATGAAATCTAATAAAGTTTGTAAGTTTAGTCATTCCTAAAAAGCTCTCAGCTTGAGCATTAGAACTTGCACCAGCATCTTCAGAAACACAAGTTCCACATTCAATTTCAGTTACCCGAAGAACAAGAGCTCTGCGCCATCCAGATGTCCTCTCATCCTTATCTGAACAAGGATCATAAGCGACTATTAGTTTTTTAACTTTTACATGGAAGCTTGTAAGTAACCATTTCACCATTTTAGCAATCTTCTTAACTCCTTCATGAACATCCAGGGAAATAGACGAGGAAGTACTATTCCCGGCTTCATGATCAAGCTTTTTAGAGCCATCAGTATTAAGCTGGCTACGATCCTCAGTAGAATTAGAAGTTTCACTTTCAGATGAAAAATCATTCCTTGTGCACGGAACAAGAACAAGCTCCAGTTCCTCCACTTCAACTTGACAATTTTGTACCCTCCAAGGAATTTTGATTGACAAAGAACCAATAGATCCTTCCTTTACAATCACTTGAGATGCACCCAGCTGCAAACATAGAGATGCCATCATATTTTTCAGTTTTAGAATGACCGGCTAGAAGTCTAGAATAAGTTACAAAACCAAGTAAAATTACATAAATACAGCACAAATTGGGACTAGCATCAGCTACATAATGTGTTGCACACCAATTCATTAGCAGATTAGAAGCAACCTCTGATTAGAAAAATAAAATTTGCGAAGTCCACTTGTGTTCGTAAATTGTGAAGATTATTTTTACCAGACTGAAAAAAGATCCACAGTGATGTGGATAGCAGTTAATCCCATAAATATTTTTTTTACAAAATCCTACAAATTCCAATTCCCTCTGAAATCCATTGCTATTTCTTTTTCTGAGGCAATTTTTATCTTAAAATAAAATAACTTGGTAGGTTCTTTAAAACATAACGATTCAGCAGATGGTGACGTGAATGAGCTATGTCATTTTCATTTTTATGCACTCCACTTGAATCATTGTTTAGCAAATATGGTAGGCTTCACACATTGGTTTTAATGAGAATTTCATCTTGTTTATCAAGTTATTTATATTTTTCATACACATCTCAATTACAACCCCTACATCATTAAGATCCTCATGACTTTTAACTTTTTTTTATTTCTCAAAGAAATTCAGTCCATTAGCTGCTACATGTTTATCTGCAATAGCCAAGGGTTACAAATTGAAGAAACAAAAAATAAATAAAATTGAGAAATTCTATTTCTAACTTATCCACAGTTAAATTTGAATAAGTAGATACAAGAATGATCTTCATACCCTACTAATGTTGAAAGAAAAAATCTATGGGAGTGCTATGTCATATTTCAAAAACAATTTGTTTCACAAATAGAAAAACTAAGATGTCAATAAATTAAGTATAACAGAAAAAAAAAATTACACAAATGAAAACAAGGTAAAACATTAAAAGATAAAGGAAGGATACCACGGTCTCAAAAAAAAAAAAAAAAAAAGATAAAATACAAAATGAACACATTCAACAGATGCTCTAACTGGCCCAATAGGAAATAGATTGGCAAGGAATCAACTAAGGGGGTTTCAACACATAGCACAAATGATTATTAGATGAATTGATAAGGAAGAATGTCATTAAGTTAATAAAAGCAGTCACAAAGAACGAGAAAAACCAAAATTGATGTTGATAGAACATAACCAAAAAAGGGATTTGATCCCTTTTAGAACTTTTTCAAGTACAACAGTAAAAGTTCAGTACCTTCCTGCAAATTTTTGAACTACGCAAGATGTTTTTGTGCAGAATAGTAAGCAAGCTGCGAGTCCATTTCATAAATTTCATTGTAAATTTTATTTAAAGATAAACAAGCTAACAAAATTAGAGCAACTTACAAAGAGGAATAATCTAAATTCATGAGACTAACCTTAAGGGGGTAAATAAGGTTTTGTTTACTTGAATAAGCTTTAAAGATCCAATTTGTGTTTGGGCAATACATGAAAGAGAAGATAGAGCAACTTACATAATGGAAAAATCTACATTCATGAAACTAACCTTAAGGAGGTAAATAAGGCTTTTGTTTAGTTGAATCAACTTTGAAAATCTAATTAGTGTTTGGGGAGATACATGAAAGAGAAGAAAAATGCTTCTCAGATATCTCATCTGGCATCCTTATGTAATTATTTATTTACTATCAATACAATAGTTTCTGTTCAAAAAAAAAAAAAATATAATAATAATAATAATAATAATAATATTTGCATACTGATGTTTCCAACCATCAACTCCACATCAAATTGATAGATATAGTGTCCCAAATGAGAATCTTTCTCCAACTTCAAGAAATAGGTTAAGTGGGAGCCTACTAGCTGAATCACCTCTCAATAAATAGAAGTTGAGAGAAACCTTTCTTAAAGGAGTGTAAAAGCTCACTGTTAATGAGTTCTTCACTAACCATAGTCTACAACAAGAGAAGGGAGGGACCACAAGAAATCTACACTTCATTAGGAATCTTACAAATGCAAAGGTAGAGGAAGTGGACATGTTGGTCCAGATGCTCCAGCAGGTTCAGATGCTCGACCAGGAAGATAGATGATCATGGATAGGAGACTCCCTAGGAATGTACTCTGTTAAATCATACTTCTCATTTCTCCTCTTTCAACAAAACATTAAAAACTCCAATATCATAATTTCATTTAGAAAGCCAAACTTCCAATGAAAGTAAAGATGTTGCGGTGGCTCATAAAAATAGGGAAGATAAGCACTACAAACAAAATGCAAAAAAGTTCCTAACTTTTATTTGCAGCCGTCATGGTGTTAACTATGTTAGGAAGTAGAAGAAGACGTCTTCCACATCTTCAGCAGCTGCAAGCTTGTGAAGGAAATCTGAAGCAGATGGGAAGTAGGTCACAAGAATTTTAAAGCTCCAAAAGAAAGAAAATGGTTTGAGACGACAAAAGTTTTGAGGTGTTCACCTGTCAAATGCTACTGGAGATGTACACTTTTTGCTACTTAGTACGCTAAAAGAAAAGAAAGGAGGGGAAGACTTTTCAAAGGAAAAGAATATACATAAGATTTGGGATAGAGTAGTATCTCTCTTTGCTGCTGGGGTTTCAGTTACAAAATTGTCCAAAGGATATATTTGGATGGACTAGGCTAGAGATTGGTCCTCCATTTTGTATTAGTTTACAGGATCACATTTTTTGGGGTTTAGGATTTATGTTGTTTCGTTGTTGTTGGGATATCTCGTCCCTATCTTTGTACTCTCTACCTTCTCCCTTATGCATAAAATTATTTATGTTTCCTTAAAAAAAAGGAGTGCAAAAGCCCTAGTTACTCCGCCACTAACCCTCAAAGGAAGATCTCAACTTTGGTCTTGAAAATAATCATACAATAGATATACCAAGTTTTTCTAGCGGAAACAAAGAGTGCATTATTATATAAAACAACGTACAACTGTAAGGAGCACCAAGAGTGCAACCCATAACCTACAACTAACCACAACACTCCAAAAAAAAAGCCCATAATACATAGAACATTTCACCTAAAACAAACAATATTCCAAATGAAGAACCCAATCTTAAAAAGATGATGAACCTCGAACCAATGTAACTGCACACAACCCTGAGAGAGAAACAATCTTGATATCTTGCCCTAGTTTGTTCAGCTCCACACACAAGCCATACATGTCAAAGGGTAGCAAGAGATCCAACAAGAGCCACCTTTCCTCCCAAGCATTGATGACCCAACAACTCTCCAAAGTGTCCATCACCATAACTACACATCCCCAAAGAGATAAGTTGTCGCCATTGAGAATGGCCATCAAACAAAAGGGACAAGAACAGATTAGCAGAAATGTTACATGTCCCAAGGGATGAGAAACTTTACCAATGCTAGATATCACCGCATTGTGACATGAAGACATGTTATCTACTAAATAGAATTCCCCCACATGAAATAAAAATAAAAAGAAAGAAAGAAAAATAATTAAGTAAAACAAAAGAAATTGGGACTTTTCTCTCATAAGCCTCCCACCAAGGGTCAATGCAAGAATACACTGCCCAGATTTTCCTCCACTTAAAACACAAGACACAACACCAAGGGGACAGAATAAATTAGGAAGATGTCTTTGTAATAGCAGTGTTTTCAAAGCGACACCTAGGCGTCCAGGCCCCCTCAACGCCTAGGCCGGCCTAGACGTTGGAAGGGCTTCTCTATAAATTTTTAAAAAATAGGAGGGCTTTTAATTATTTATTTATTTTTTTTAATTTTAACCTAAATCTAATAACTTTGTGCTCAAACCTCTCCAAGTCAAACGACTCATACCTGCTCCAACGATCATCTTCGAGACTCCAAACCATCTCCAATAGTCCGGCGAGCAACTCCGACGTCTTCTTTGGAGAGCGACTCTGGCGAGTCTCTCCATTTCACTGTGCATCTCTCTTCCTTTCTCTCGACTCTCTCCCTCTCCCTCTCTCTCTTTTTGCATC